>PVIY010013172.1:0-59874 GCA_004026745.1 Myrmecophaga tridactyla
TTGAGATATAACCATTATAGAAATCTATAATATGGAGCTGTCCTATCTAAGAAGAAAGGATGCCATTTCACTTGTTCAAAGTTTAAAGTCTTTCTCGGATAATTATTTTAATAAGTTTTCTCTTATATTATGTCTTTTAACCAAAATGGAAAGCTATTGATTTTTGTATCTTTATTTCACATGTTATTACAATGCATCAATATGTTCAAAACTACATAGGCATATTAAGCCTAACCATAATCTGAGCAAATGGGAATTTGAAAAGATTTCAAGGTCACCCAAAATTTATAACTAACCTAAATGCTAAAAATTCTAATGGTTTTAAAAGTCCTGGTTAAAAAATTACTGCTCGCTTTAAGAGTGAAGAAAGTTTAATAATTAGAGTGTATTATGAAATCTTTCAATTAAATCATAAATAAGAAAATACTGGTTTTATTATACAGCTTAAATTAGTTTTTATTAAATCTGACTTTATATTTTAAACAACTAATATTTTTAAACAACATAATGAGTAGAATAAATTTGGTATGCTTTAGTTAGTGCAATGCCAAACTGACTATAATCTCAGATATCATATTGAGAGAAATCAAGTTGACTCATAATGAGTGAACAAACAGATGAATAATACTAACAGGCACCAGGCCATTTATCCATTAGAGTGATGAATGCCAACTCATACTCATTTGGCCAGAAAGAAAAATCTAAGTCGTTTCTGTTCACAAACATCAATATTTTTCACTGATAGATGAAATCAAATCACTACAGCAAGCAACTTTCATTGATGGTTTTCCCTTAAACTATTAAATCTGCATTTCTGACAGGCTATGAAATAATAGCAAATAATATCAGAATCAAATTCTGTAATCACTAACAGGAGCTCTCTGCAACGTAAATGAAGATGGAGAGCCGTGGGTGTGATGTACTTGAAATCTTAAACAGCCAAAATAAGGTCACCCCAAACAGTTATTTTTAGCCCAAACACATACGCCAAAGAAAAGTAAATACAAAGCAATTAAGTTGTCAGAAAAATCTCTTCAACTCTGACCCTATAATGTGAAAACTATGCTACACAAAATTGCTGAGATTAAAATTGCAGCACCATTCTAGAAAGAATAATTTTTGAAGGTTCATTTAAAGGAAAAGTTTTAGTTGAAGTAAATGTCCTTGAGTTCTTCATGTAAACAGGTTTTGAATGTACTACTGAGAAATAAATTACTGGACTTACACGGTTAGAATTATGGCTCATTTTCTTAGTAGAAAAATTCAAATTTTAAAGATGGTTTTCCCATCACCTAACTCCTTCTTCACCTTCCACTTTTATATTTAACAGGAAATCCTAAGGCATAGCACCCCGCTCCCCTGTACAGCACTTTAATCCTAACATATTTATTTTTTTCACTCTATAATAACATAATGGGAGTGTATAATTTGGCCTCACTGTTCTATCTTTAAGGCTATTTAGGGAATAACAAAAATGGATGAAGTTTTTTTAAATGTGGTGGAATTTGGCCACCACTTTATTAAACTTCGCTGAACGCCATCAAGTTCAGTGAAGGGCTGAAAATCTTAACACAATTCAAAAGCTAATTCATGTAATTTCTGATGTTTTACAGTTCCAGATGGGTTCAAGTGTAGTCTTTCCAGGCCAAAATGAGAAAATAGCAGCTAGGTAAATGTTGGAAAAGGATCCTATAAAACCAGAAAAAAAATGAACTTTAAAAACTATTAAGAGCATATGATGTTTAAAAGCTAAGAGAAAGCTGCTTTGTAGCATTCTGCTTTAAGATAAAGCTTTCTATCTGTTCTCTTTTGGAATCAAACCAACCTATCCCCATTTTGGAAGACCTGTCATTCCAAAATTTCAAGCAGGCCTTTTTTTTTTCCTGTAATCAGAAGCGTGTACAACAGTCAAAAACATTTCTGACAAAACAGGCCTCTTGTCATTTATTGCTGTTTACTCTTGAATGCATTTCACAGCTTGAATAAGTCTTTGTTTTCCCAACTCTAGCCCACGAAAAGCTCACTTGTCAACCCACACAGAAAACAACTCAAATTGCTTCTTTACAACTTGAGATTATATAGTGGTGGCAACCCTTTCATCCAGAGTACCTTAGCAATGCCAATTTATTTCTAACATTTACATTTTATAGCATCCAAATCAGATGGTTTAGCAACTCTCAAATGAAAATTCCTACTAAGCATTAAAAAATGAAAATCAAACAGTGGTTCTTTATCATCAAGGGGATACAGAAAAAGGTAGGAGTAACCAACTGTTCAATGATTAGCTACATTTACATTAAAGGTTAACATATTCAGTCTTGCAGTTCAAGAATAAACCATCTGGTTTCAAATGCAGAGTTGAAATGAGTCTATAAAAAGGTAATAATTCTTGAAAACATATAGCTCAGAAATATACCTTCAGTGATTTAAAATAAATCACTATTTCTTTTTTGGGGAAAAATAAACTTTGCTAATTTATACCCAAATGTGCCAAGTGAACACCTGTGCTCTACACATCTATCACTGACAAACAGCGAATAAAGTGTTACTATCTCTAGATTTCATTCTTCCGAAAGTCATTGTTGTTTTAATGTAACAGTACAGCAGTTACAGCCCTGGTCTTACTTCCTCCCTCTACCATCCAGGGGCATCTCTTTTTCCAAGGTTTTCTTGTGGGTAGTGGTCATGCAGGACCATGATAAAAGGAGCAGAAACTTTAGTCCCACTTCTATGACACAAATGAGAGTTTACCCATTTCTGAGACATCAGCAATTACTGGCTACTTTTCTAGAACCTCTATATGAGCATTTCCCCAATACCAAAGATAAAGGGAATTAAGTGCCTATACCAGCAAGGAACTTGCAAAAATCTTCTTTGTAAGCTTGTGAAAACCCCACCAAGTTTAAGGTTGTAGCAACCACCATCAGGAGAGATGCAAAACGAAAGGTTTAAAGCACAATCCTGCCATGCCAGAGGACCCGGGTTCAATTCCTGGTGCCTGCCCATGTAAAAAAAAAAAAAAGTTCATTGTATCAGTTATCTATTCCAACATAGCAAACAACCCCAAAACTTTATGGTTTGAAACCACAGCAGTACAGTATTTCCCATAATTCTCACATTACAGGTTAATGGAGTGGTTCTTCTGCTCCACATGGTCGTGGCTAGGGTCACTCATTCAGCTGAATTTTGGGCTGGGCTGGGAGCTTCATGAAGACTTCACTCATATGACTAGAGCCTTGGTACTGATGTCAATTCTTCTTATGTGGCCTCTCTTCATACATGTAGCTCATCTTCTAGAGCTTCTCCACATTGCTCTTCTCTTTAACAGGATAGTCTATGCTTCCTTACACCCTCGTGTTCTAAGAGAGTAAAAGCAAAATCTGCCAGTCCTCTTAAACTGAGGCCCAGAATTGACTCAGCTCTGCTTTTTGATCTGTTGTATTCTTTTGATTAAAGCAAGTCACATAACTAGCCCAGATTAAGGTCAGGGTGGGGAGGAAGGATGGACTCCACCTCTCAATGGGAGGACTAGAATGCACATACAAGAAGTGGAGCAAATGGTTGGCCATTTTTGGACACTGCGCTGGTTTGAAACTGTTATGTACCCCCAGAAAAACCATGTTCTTCTAATCCTATCTTGTGGGTGCAGACCTATTGTGGGTGGGAACTTTTGATTTGCTTGTTTCCATGGATATATGACTCACCCAATTCAAGTTGGGTCTCAATCCTTCTACTAGAGTCCCCTGTGAAGAGAATAAAAGGCAGAAGACAGAGAGAGAGCTGCAAGCTCATACAGCTCTCACACAAAGAGCAGAGAGATGAAACCAAGTGAAGGATGCTTGGAGACAGAAGATGCCCTGGGAGATGCTAAATTAAGAGATGAAATTCTTAGAGGAAGCTAAGAGAGGACCCAAAAGACTCTTAGAGAAATAAAATGACCCAGAGGGAACCAGAAGGACTCAAAGGAGCTGAGAGAGCCATTTTGAAACCAATCCAGGAGAGAAGAACCAGCAGAAGTCACCATGTGCCTTCCAATGTGACAGAAAAAACCCAGACATGATCGACTTTACTTGAGTGAAGGTTTCCTCTTGTGGATGCCTTCATTTGGACATTTTCTTGGCCTTAGAATTGTAAATTTGTAACCTAATAAGTCCCCTTTGTAAAAGCCAATCCAGTTCTGGTGGATTGTATTCCGGCAGTATTAGTAAACCAAAATAAAAACTATCTATTACATTCTAAGCACAGTTGGAAGGTTTTCATATAATGAGATAACAGGATAACAAATTTTTTCTTGTTAACTCTTTGATATCATAAGAAACAAATTAAATGATAGAAGGAAGTCAGAAATGGCGAGAAAATAAAATGTTTTATTTAATTCTATAATATTTAAAAATTGTGACAACATAAAATGTCTCCTTTATTTTTATTATTATTCAGTACCATGATTATTAATTTTAAAAATCATACTGGAAAACTAGTGAGAATTTCACTACCACCTCTGTGGAAGTGCCAGACCTTTCTTTGCTTGGCTTGTTTTCATTGGCAATTAGCCATATCTTATTACAGTAAACACAGAGGTCCAGAAATTATAGCAGATGCTTTGTAAAGGAGTCACAACATCCTATCCAAGTTCCATAAATCAGAAAAGAATGTCTATTTCTACATTGGTAGCTCAGTTAATCCTTAGTTAATACATTGTTTTTGCTCCCCAGAAATTATTCATTTTGTCAAGGTATAGGTATGGTTGGGGAAAAAAATAAAGTGATGCTGTGATATGAACTCCTAGTTTTGAGTACCACCTCTAATTTACAATCAAAGTATGAGATTATCATCCCCCTCAATATCTTCTCAATGACAAGGGAGATTGAAGGATGTTATAACTAACACAATTTTTTGTGTTCTGCTTCAGCATACATCTTAATTTGGCTAAATCATTTGCCTTACCCACTGACCTTTGGCCTAATTAATAGGCAGCTTTCCAGCCCTGGGGCATCAACTACCTCTAATAGCCCAAATTCACATCTGTGGCCACTACTCACATCACCCACATACCTCACCCAAAACCCATGGCTGGATGCAAATGATAAGAAAACCATCCTTAAAACCTTCAGATTCCCTGTCTCTTTCCCTTTCCACACACATTTGCTTTAAACTAACCAATCCATGGCTCCCACGGGAAACCTACTAACCTTCAGCCCTGGGCCACAATAATCACACAAGCCCATGGGAACCAGTTGCTCTGCTTGTATGCTCCCTGCCCGCTGGTTGAGCCACCTGACCCTATTGCACTTGTTAACTCCTCATAGTAGACCTCCTCCTGGGACCTGTGAGTAACATGCTATCTTTTCTCATGCCTGATGGCCTTGGTTTCCCATTGTATCACATGTGACCTACACCCAGACCCAAATTTAAAATCCAGCTTAACTAATTTGGAACAAAGAAATGAAAATTGACTCTGATTAGCCCCAATAGTCGGTCTCTTTAAAAGCAGTGAGAGTAATAAGACTATATCAGGATGTCTTCCCCGATCCTGAAGAAACTCTTAACACCAAGCACTGAAGAAGGTGTCATATCATTGTTGCTCCACATTCACCCATTTATTCATTATGCCAATATTTATTAGTACTTACTATGCATCACATACTTTTAGCCTTTTGGGATATATGAATGAATAAAATAGACAAAGGTCCTTACATTTATGGAGTTTATAATTCAATATTAAAGACAAACAATAAATATGATAAGTAAATAAATTATATTGTATTAGAAGTTGATGAGTCTTATTCTACAAAAAAAAATGGAAAGAAAACATGATAAAAAGAAACTGGAAATTTGAGTGATTGAGTAAGTGGGGGGCTTACACTTTTAAAAACAGTGTTCACACACTGGCCCCATTGACAGCACATTGTTTGCAGAGACACTTGAAGGAATTGAGGGAGCTAGCAAAGAGTGTTGTGGACAGAAGAAAGGGCCAGAAAATTCCTATATGTTGGATAAAAGCAGGGGCCAATAAAGGTGGAATAATAGAAGCAAAGAGAAAGAAACTGAAGAAACAATCCATGTAAAAAATGGGCAAAAGACTTGAATAGACATTTCTCCAAAGAAGATATACACATGGCCAAAAGCTATAGGGGAAATGCAAATTAAAACACAATGAGATAATATTTCACTGCAAATGCTACTATTAAAATAACAGAAAATTACAAGTGTAGTCAGGATGTGTAAAACGGTACAGCCACTGTGGAAAACAGTTTATCAGTTCCTCCAAAAGTTAAGTATAGAATTACCATATGTCCTGGCAATTCCACTTCTAGGTATATACCCAAAATATGTGAAAGCAGGAACTCAAACAGATATTTGCACACCGATGTTCATAGTGGCATTATTCACAACTGTCAAAGGATGAACCAACCTAAGTGTCCATCAATAGATGAATGGATAAATAAAGTGTGGTATTTACATACAAAAAAGGAATATTATACAGTATTCAAAAGGAATGACATTCTGAAATATGCAACAACATAGATGAAACTTGAGGCACAAAAGGACAAATATTTGATGATCTCACATATTTAAAATAATTATATAAACAAACCCATAGAGTCAGAATTTAGAATATAGAGCACCAGGGAAAGTATAGGGGTAAGGAATGGAGAGTTGATGATTAAACTGTACAGAGTTTCTATTTGGGTTGATCATAAAGTTTCGGTAATGGATGGTGGTGATGGTAGCACAACATTGTGAGCATAATCAGCAATACTGAGTTATATATATGAATGTGGTTATAAGGGGAAATTTTACATTGTATGTATGCTATGAAAATAAAAATTAAAAAAAATATATAGGACTGTACAAGACAGTAAACTCTATTGTGAATGATGAACTATGGTTAATAGTACAATTATAAAAATGTTCTTTCATGAGTTATTACAAATGTACCACACACAATGCAAGGAGTTAATAATAGGGTGGTATGGGGGAACTTTGTATTTTATGCATGATATATCTGTAAACCTACAACTTCTTGAATTAAAAAAAAAAGTCAAAAACAGAAAAAGACAATACCTAACCCAAACAGCATAAAGAAAGACATTAAAGTACTTTGACTTTTTCTCTGAGTGAAAAGAGGAACTGCTTTGAATTTCTGCAGTATTATTGCACTTTTGTGAAAGAAGCAGCATGACCAAAACCACCTTTTCAAAAAATCACTCTGGCTTATGCATTCATACTAGACCTTTGAAGTGGGCAAGGTATGAGGGACAATAGTAGGAAAAAAGGGCCAAGCTAAGTTAGGATGCTTGTGTCTTATAATTATCCAGACAAGAGTTGATGATGATGGAGACCAAAATGGAAGCAATGAAAGTAGTAAAAAATGGTTAAAATCCAGTTACATTTGGTACTACAGCCAACAAGATTTCCTACTGGATTGGATACAGATTTGAGTAAATTGGAGCAGTAAAGGATGACTTCCATCTTTTTTGGATACCAATTGGAGTAATGGAGGTACCATACAATGATATGGAGAGAACCGTGGGTGGAGCAGGTTTGGAAAGGAAAAACTTTGGACATGCTTTGTTTGACATATCTACTAGACATCCAAGAAGGGACATCAAGTCAGCAATTAGATATTTAAGCCTGTAGTTCAGGTTAGAGTTCCAGGATAGACATACACATTTGGAATTTGTTAGCATATATTTGGTATGGAAGCTATGAGAATGGATGAGATCACCAAGAGAGTGAGTGTATAGGGTGGTCCTCCAAAAATAAGAAGACAAAGAGAAAGGGAGCATTATCTAATGAGACTGAGAACTGGCCAGTGCAAAAGGATGAAAACCACAAAAGTATGATGATGTCTTGGCTATCATATGAAGAAATGATATCAAGGAAAAGGGCATGAGCAACTTTATCATATGCTCTGAGAGGTCAACTAAGATGAAAATCAAGAATTGACAATTGAAAAACACACCAAAAAATTGTATTATTTCATAAGCACAATACCAAATTACCCTGTGAGGCAGTGTCTTATCATGCACTAATAACCATATGAATTTAAATTTTCTAGTCCCGTACCCTTCCATTTAAGGTTAAGGACAAAACTATTAAAACTGATTTTCTGTCAGACATGAGTGAAGGCGTTATTTTTTTATTCCTCAAGTCAACATGGCATGACCATAATGCCTTATGCTTAGTTACCTCAATAACCACATTGCCTACGGTCCAGGACACAGCCTGATTGTCAAGATCAGACCAGCGGTGTCAATGCCCATCTGCTTAAAGTCTCCTTTTCCTCAGGTCTTCCTTATCTACAGAAAATGATCTCAGTAAAAGGAAGAAAATAAGATAGTGATACAAGTCAAAAGCTAACCATAAACTCTAAGAGAAATTCCCGAAAGATTTTTTAAAAAAAGTTCCACTTAGGAAAGAGCTGAAACACTAACTTGACTTCTTACCCTGAAGCATCTCCCAGACCCCTCACCCACCATCCTATAAAAACACACTGCTTATAGTCAGTCTGAAGAACTTACATGAGGAATAACATATCACAGAGAAGAATTTCATCCACTATCTGACACTTATGCATTACATGTAGCAAGTAAATAGCCCACTAAGAATATTACTTCTTACATTAGCAGGGCTGTAAGGGTGAACTCTTAAAATTCTGTAGTAATTTATTTTTCCCAAGACATGGGGAGAAAAGAAAGAAAAACAAGGAAGAGATCAAAATGGTAAACTCTCTAGTAAATTATCACATTTCCCTTGATGCCATAATTTTCTACAAAACCATCACACTGTTATAGTTTCATCCATCTTCCAGCTACAACAACAAAAAGAAAAATGCCGCTTACTCTGCACACCAGATATATTTCTGAAGAAGAGAGTGCAAATAAAATAACATTTTCCCTATGATTGAAATTATGATTTCAGAGTTCTGTTCACACTGAACCAAGACATCCTTTAAAATTATCTTTCAAACTGAAACAAAATCAATCAATTATAAGAAATGCCTTGAAGGCTAGTGATGTCAGGCAGTGATACAGGCACTACAAGTTCAAACCAGGACCCTGCCTACAAGGAATTATGATCTCTTTGAAGTAATAAAAATATATGGGCTAACATGGTAGTGTTCTAGTTTGCTAGCTACCGGAATGCAATATACCAGGAACAGAATGGCTTTTTTTAAAAAAGGGGAATTTAATAAGTCACTAGTTTACAGTTCTAAGGCTGAGAAAATGTCCCAATTACAAGTCTATAGAAATGTCCAATCAAAAGCACCCAGGGAAAGATATCTTGGTTCAAGAAGGCTGATGAAGTTCAGGGTTTCTCTCTCAAGTGAGAAGGCACATGGCAAACACAGTCACAGTTTCTCTCTCGGCTGGAAGGGCACATGGCGAGCACAGCATCATCTGCTAGCTTTCTCTCCTGGCTTCCAATTTCATGAAGCTCCACGGGAGGTATTTTCCTTCTTCATCTCCATAGGTCTCTGGCTGTGGACTCTCTGCTTCATGGTGCTGCAGCATTCTCTGCTCTCTCCAAATCTCCTTCATTCTCCAAAATGTTTCCTCTTTTATAGGACTCCAGAAACTTATCAAGACCCACCCAAATGGGTGGAGACATGTCATCACCTAATCCAGCTTAACAACCACATCTCTAGGGAGGTGATCTGATTACAGTTTCAAACATACAGTATTGAACAGGGATTATTCTACCTTTATGAAATGGGATTTTGATTAAAACATGGCTTTTCTAGGGGACATACATCTTTTCAAACCAGCACAGGTAGTAATATAGGGCTGAGGATGAGTAATGGCATGTGAAGGAAACAAAATAAGTGTACGGACTCTAAAAGTTACGAAAGATGACTCCATGGTATGTGGTCTACTTAGATAGCTTGCGAGAGGTGATGGGCCTTCCCAGGAGGCCCTTAACAGAAGGAGGAGAAATGGAACCTAGAGGTTAGGAGCAGGACATGACATGAACAAAGGCACAGAAGTGGAATAGTTCTAGGTTATAATGGTAAGATCATACAAAGTGGAAAATTCAGACTGGAAGATAATGACTTAAAAGGGGAAGGAAATTAAGGTCTTGCTCTCTTTCTCTCTCTCTCACTCTCCATGAATTAGCCATTTAACCATGGTCTTTAGAGTTACAGAACCTTGAATTTCAACTATGTTTTTCAATGTCTGTATGAGCTAGGTGAGTTATTTAAGTATCAAACCACAATTTCCTTACATATAAGCATATAAGTGGAGATAATTATATCTACTCAAAAGAGTCTAACAAATATTTTTTTTCATTGGCTTTAAGCAGATGAGAAAATTGATAAATAGGTCAAATTACTTGTCCAAGTCACAGAGACAAAAATTGGCAAAGCCAGGATGGAACAGAGATGTTGCTGAGTCTAAAGTCCTCATCCTTAGCCATTCTGACCTCATCTTTAGCCATCCAGATACACAAGAGAAAGTAAATCTAAAAATTTTAAATAATGCTTGTGGAGGTAATTGACATTAATATTATTATTACTCTGCAAAATTCTATAAGAAGGGCGGGCCACAGTGGCTCAGCAGGTAAGAATGCTTGCCTGCCATGCCCGAGGACCCAGGGTCGATTTCCGGTGCCTGCCCATGTTAAAAAAAAAAAAAAATTCTATAAGAAGGTTCTTGTTTGTTTCTTATTTGTTGATGATATTGCTATTATAGTTATAAGAGGAAAATACTGAAATCCAGAGATTTTATGTGACACACCCAGTGCAACTTGGCTGATAACTGAAAGAACAAAAATAGATTGGTATCCAGCTAACAAGGTTCTTAGATTTCAATTTGAGATGTTTGTTCTTTTTCCTATATTGATGGAGCACCATTGAATTTTTTTTAATATAAAGAGTAGAATCATGAAGGCATTCCTTTAGAAGGATTAATCTATTTCTTGAAACCTTTGCTTAATATTCCCATAATAGAATAAAACTTTTCTGTCTTTTGGCCTGCTCTGTAGCCCCAAAAGACCTGTAATACTGCTGCATTGGTTGAACACACTTCTTCCCACAAATCTACACTATGAGTTCCATAAGAGTAAAGCTCATGCCCTTTACTGTTAGTATAAGTGCACCAAATTTAGTGTAGATTCAGAATGTTTGATGGATAAATGGACAGATAAATGAGATAGATGTGATAAATTCAAGTGGAAGTACTTTTAGGACTCCAGAGGTCAGCTTCAGGAACTGATGTTATATGTAAAATATGGACCAGATGTGCTTAAGTGCATCTTTTAGGCAGAAGTTCTATACCTCTCATAAAATTCTCAGGAGGTCTATGACCCCCCAAAAAGTTAATAACCATTAAACCCAAAATAGGAAGACCAGTTAAAAGCAATTGAATTTGTACAGAAAAAAAATTTTATAAAGGAATAAACTAGTGCTAGTAAATGTAGAAGGAATAATACAGAAGTAAATGGCAATACAAAAATAATTCTACAGAATTGGACACCAGAAATCAATGGCTATCTGGTTTTATATTATATTAAACATATAATATTCTGTAATGTCATTGTCTATGGTTAGCTTCAGTAAGATGCAACTTTTCCAAATACCTGGCTTTTTCATGAGATGTTTATTAAGTGTCTGGAAGTTAAAAATGTATATACTAAATTTGTTAAAACCTTTCAATGAAACTACACAACCTTTTTTCATGTTTTATTCAACAAACATTTATTGAGTTCTGCTTTTAAAAAAAAGAACTCGATACAGAGATAAGAAGTGGAAGTTTTCTCCCTTTTTTTCTGGAAAGCTGAAGAAAATTTACTTTAATGAGAAGAAGGGGAAAAAATATTTTTAAAGTATTCATAGTGCTGTGATATGAATTGATTAAAGACAATAGTCTCTCTAGTAAAACTAAGGGTTCAGAATCATCTCTATGCATTGTAACGTTGAGAAAAATCATCCTGCATTCTCCCCTCCCTCAATATTTTTATGTAAATTATATTAAGTTCCAATGAATATTCAAGGAAAGCTCAGTGAAAGGATTCCAAAGAGGAAGCTAGGATAATGTGGTTGGAAAAATAAGGTCAGTCAGTCTTGGTGCTGGTTGGAAGAATACAGTGATAAATTATATGAATATCAGGCTACTGGTCTATGTCTTCTAGTACATGGATGTTTCTCACTCTTTTGTAGGTAAATCACTGCCAATCCAAATAGACATCCTCTGACTTTGGTTTAATTTGTAATTTTAAATAAAACTAAGCATTCTGAAAGTGATTAGACATTTTGAATATATGCAAAAAAAAAGTTATTCAAACCCAAAAGAGAGAGAGAATTTGTCAAAGATATGAAATCTCTGTGGACCAGTAAATAATGAAAACTGAACACAGTATGAATAGATGAAGCCTCAGGCCAGCTGTACCCTTGGTCTAGAAGCAGGTGCTACTAGCATGGAGTTGTGCTTCTGCAGCATGAGGACTATGTTCTCCTAGAGAGATGGTGCAGAATCAGAGGCAAGAGTGTTGCAGAAATGTCCAATCTAAGGCATCCAGGGAAAGATACCTTGGTTCAAGAAGGCTGATAAAATTCAGGATTTCTCTCTCAACTGTAAAGTCACATGGAGAACACAGTGATGTCTGCTAGCCTTCTCTCCAGGCTTCTTGTTTCATGAAGCTACCCCGGGAGTGTATTCCTTCTTCATCTCCAAAGGTCTCTGGCTGCGTGCTCTCTCATGGGTCTCATCTCTCTGCCCCTGGCTCTGAAGCATTTTCCAAAATCCTCTTCTTTTAAAGGATTCCCATAAACTAATTAAGACCCACCAGGAATAGGTGGAGTCACATCTCCCTCTAATCAAAGGTTTATACCCACAATTCGGTGTGTCACATCTCTGTGGATATAATCTAATCAAATTTCCAACCTACAGTGCTGGAAAAGGGTTAAAAGAAATGGCTTCCTCCACAAGATGCATTAGGATTAGGACATGGCTTTTCTAGGGCACATAATCCTTTCAAACCAGCACACCGGTGAAAAGAGAATTTATGTAGTAAAAATATATATACTGAAGAAATTGCACAGAATGCTGCAGAAAAGGATAAAGACATTTTAAAAAGAAAGAATGGTGAGGAGATATGGAGGATAGAATGAAAATTTTAACATACATTTAATAGAAATTCCAGAAGAAAAGAAGGGGAGGCAGAAAACATTGAAGAAACAATAGCTAAGAAAATTACAAATGTAAAGAAGCACATGTGTCCTCAGATTAAAACTGAACTTCTACTTCCAAGTATAATAAATTAATTTGCACCATATGCGTTACAGTAAAACTGAAATAACATTCAGTGATAAAGAAATTAAAAATTTAAGTCTATGAGAAAGGATAAATTACCTAAATTTTAAAAGACAGACTCACAATAAAAACAATATGCTAAAACAATGGAGTAATATCTCCAGAATTCTGAAGGGAAAAAAAATAGATTGCAGCATAGAATTTTATACCCAGATGAATTAACATTTAAGCATGAAAACATATTAAAAACACATTCTGGCAAATAAGTCAGACATTTTTACATGTATCATTACTTACATTTTCAAACTTTAATGTAGTATTTTTCTATTTCTCTCATTATGCTCTTATAACTCTCTGATTTAGTCTTATGCACAATAACTTTTTGAGATATATATAGTTATTTTATTATAATGCAGGACATATATTATTATTCCACTAATGTGTAAGTCCATAAGGACAGAGACCATGTATTCCTATTCACAGTTGTAATACCAGTGCCCAGAAATATCTGATATATTGTTTTAATGCTCAATAAACACCTGTTTAACAAGTGAAAGAATAAATACTTCCATTTATAAATGAGGATAATTTATCCATTCAGTTAAACAACTTGCCCAAATCCAACTGCTAGGTAGACCTGAACAATTAATACTGTTGACTCACTCACATTTTACCACAGAGTCAAACCTTTACGTACTCTTTTACATAAGCTACTGCTAAACAATTTCCCTCTTATCCAGTCCTTAGGCAATGTTTCCTTTTAGATCAATGTTATATTTAACCTTGCTTTTTTTAACCCAGCTTACTTTCTTGGCTACTGATTTTGTCATTCAATCTATTTTGTTTACCAATCACAAATGTACATAATCTTCAAATTTTTTGCACATCCTTTTCCATCTATATCCAAGTTATATATATATATATCTTAATAATGAAAGAATAGAGGAGAAAATAGGCAGGTAATGAAAAGATAATAGTTTGTTGAGATAAATGCAAGGGAGGAAAGCTGTGGAAAATATAAGAAATCTTTAAAGTTCAAGAGGAAGGAGAGGCAAGTAAAGAAGAAGCAATAGATAAAGCTCAAGTAAAGGTCCATCTCTACGCCACTGCCACTGCCACTTTGATTTTTTGTTGTCGGTTATTTCCAGTCTTGTGAGAATATACAAGTCATAATATGTGTTCTCATACCTCAAATCCACACCAAGATATCCAGATCATTCAATGATACCATGGAAGGCTGCATTTTAGAATTTGAGGCAAAGAGGAATAAAGTCATCATCATACCAGGAGTTAAATTGGGCCCAAGGTGACCACACACTGGAAACCTGTCTCTTAGAAGATTTGGAAAATGTGTTGAGGGTAGCAAAGGTTTCTATCCCCATTTATTCAGGTGGCTATGAGGCAGGCTAGAGCAAGAAAGGAAGGGAGGAAAAAAAGCCATGAAGAAGCCTTTGAGCAAGGACAGTTAATCAAGGTCAACAGACAACCTGCCTATGGCTACCTACATGTTCTAGTTTGCTAGCTGCCAGAATGCAATAAACCAGGAACAGAATGGCTTTTAAAAAGGGGAATTGAATAAGTTGCTAGTTTACAGTTCTAAGGCCGAGACAATGTCCCAATTACAACAGGTCTATAGAAATGTCCAATCAAAGGCACCCAGGAAAAGATACCTTGGTTCAAGAAGGCTGATGAAGTTCAGGGTTTCTCTCTCAAGTGAGAAGGCACATGGCAAACACAGTCACAGTTTCTCTCTCGGCTAGAAGGGCACATGGTGAGCACGGCGTCATCTGCTAGCTTTCTCTCCTGGCTTCCAATTTCATGAAGCTCCCTGGGAGACGTTTTCCTTCTTCATCTCCATAGGTCGCTGGCTGTGGACTCTCTGCTTCGTGGTGCTGCAGCATTCTCTGCTCTCTCCAAATCTCCTTCATTCTCCAAAATGTTTACTCTTTTATAGGACTCCAGAAACTTATCAAGACCCACCCAAATGGGTGGAGACATGTCGTCACCTAATCCAATTTAACAATGCATTATCTACTACCAGGCACTGCACTGGAAAGAAGGGAGGGGAAGAGAAAACCCCAAACAAGAAAGGGGTGGGGGGAGTAAGTACAGATAATCTATAAAAACAAATGGCCCCACTTTACCTATTGCCTCTTGCCTCTTTCATCTTACTAGAAAATGTGTATCTAATAAATTTCCTACCTACTTGCTCTATCTGTGCTGTGTCCTTGAATTCTTTCTCATGGCATAGACAAGAACCTAGAAGCCAAAATCCAGCAACAGATAGGCTTTAGCAAAATAACTTTTCTATAAAGTTTGAGGTAGGTTCTATTATTTTAAGTTTTAATGCAAGGCAGAGGGAGAGGGAAAAGAAGAGGGAGAGGGAGGTAATGCCAATGAGCAAAGAAAACTATAATGTAGTAATGGTGCTTATCCTGATTTCCCAATTAAGATTGAGACTCCATAACAGGAGATGAAAATATGCCCATGTGGTATGCTACCATCTTCTGAACTTACTCAGAGATAGCAACTAAAATTAGAACAGGAAGTGATTTGCCTGTATAGGCAAACATGGTGAGCTAAACACAGCACTGGAATGAGAATTTGTAACTCTTAAATTTTGAGTCTATTTCTGAGTCTTGGACCATTAGACCATTATTATTTTACTCACTAATTTATCTACAAAGATATTTTGATTGTTCCAGAGATAATGGTGGAATAGGAAGCTGCAGGGCTCACTCCTCCAAGAACAGCTAGTGGACAGGCAGAAACTGGCTGAAATAACTGCTCTGGAGCTCCTGCAGCCAGAGGACCACTTGCAGCATCCAGGGAAGAGTGGGAGGAAGAGACTAAAAAACTGCAGTAAACTGTGAGTTACTCACTCTGCCTTGGCTATTGGTGCCCATTCCCCATTCTTTAGGCAGGTAGCTTCAGGTCTGGTCCCTGACTGGCTCATTGCTGCAGGTGGAGAGGGATGTGGAAGCCCTCCAATCCAAGAACAGGGTGCAGGGGGTCATGGCTGAATGCAGATCACAGCTTTTAGTTTATGAATTTAAACCACTAGGTTCTGCTGTTTTAGCCCACCTCAGCGAGCAGCCACTGCCATTGTTTGATCCCATGTCTGACAAGGGAGGAGCCACAGGACATTTAAAAACACACTGTCTTCTTAGGAATGTGGGGAACACCTTGTTAAGAAGTGCCATCAGTGGGCCGGCGAGGAGGGCACAGGCTTGAAAAAACAATAAAGGCTTTTTCATGTCTTTCCTGACTGTCTCCTCAGGGCCCTTTGAAACTGATCTGTGCCCCCTTTATAGGTTCCCAGCTCTGTTTTTCTGGGAAATACTGATGAACCAAGTGTCAGAGAAGAGATTTAACACAAATCTAACAAAAACAAAATCCTAGACAACAGAAATAACCTCATCTGCAAAGTAAACTCATCAAGATAATCAGATGCTTAGACATCAGCAAATTATTACAAGCCATACTAAGGAACAGGAAGATATGGCCCAAAGGAACAAATTAAATAGTTGGAGGAAATAAAAAATTTCTAATTAAGAAAACTAATCAAAGATGTTCAAGCAAATCTCCTGAATCAATTCAAGGAGATGAAGGAAAATATGACTAAAGAGAAAAAATGGTATTAAGAAGACATTGGGTGATCATAAAGAAGAATTTGAAAGTATTAAATGAAACAGAACAGAGCTTGTAGGGTAAAAGGCACTATTGATGAAATTAAAAGTGCATTAGAGGCTACAATAGCACATTTGAACAGCAAAAGAAATTATCAGTGAGCTAAAAAAAAAAATAAAAAAAGGACATCCGAAAATCTTACAGACAGAAAGATAGAGAAAAGAATAGAAAAATTTGAAAAATCATGCTCAAATTCTACAAAAAAACTGAAGCCCAAATCACCCTAATATTAAAGGCAGAAAAAGATACTACAAGAAAAGAAAATTACAGACCAATCTCTAATGAATATAGATGCAAAAATACCTCAACAAAATTCTTGTAAATTAAATTCAACTGCACATTAAAAGAATTACACACTATAATTGAGTGGTGTTTATCCCAGGTATGCAGAGGTAGTTCAACACAAGGAAATCAATTAATGTAATATACCACATTAACAAATGAAAGGAGGAAAAACACATGATCATCTCAATTAATGCAGAAAAGACATTTGACAAAATCCAGCACCTTTTCTTGAGTAAAAGTAATTTGAAGATAGGACTAGAAGGAAGCTTCCTCAACATGATAAAGGGAATATATGAAAAACCCTCTATTAAATTCATAATCAATGATAAGAGACTGAAAGATTTCCTTCTAAGATCTGGAATAAGACACAGATGCCCACTGTCACTACTGCTATTCAATTTTATGCTAGAAGTTCTAGCTAGAGCAATTAGGCAAGAAAAAAAATAAAAGGAATCCAAATTGGAAAGGAACAAGTAAAATTTTGCACTATTTGCAGATGGAATGATTTTATATAGAGAAAGTCCTGAAAAAAGCTTCAACAAACTGCTAGAGTTAATAAGTAAGTTCATAAAGTGGTGGGATACAAGATCAACACACAAAAATCAGTAAAGTTTCTATGCAGTAGCAATGAGAAAAAACAAGAGGAGAATGAAATCAAGAAAAAAAAATTCCATTTACAATAGCAACTTAAAGAATCAAACACCTAGGAACAAATCTAACCAAGAATGTAAAGGCTCTATATGAAAAAATTATAAAACATTACTAGAAGAAACCAAAGAAGACCTAAATAAATGGAAGGACATTCTGTGTTCGTAGATTAGCAGACTAAATATCATTAAGATGTTGATTATACCCAAAGTGATTTACAGACTCAACATAATCACAATTAAAATTTCAACAGCCTCCTTCCAGAAATGGAAGAGCCAATTATCCAATTTAGATGGAAGGATAAGGGACCCTGAAAAGCTAGAACATCTTGAAAAAGAAAATAGAGTATGTGATGGTTAGGATGTGGTGTCAACTTGGCCAAATGATTATGCCCAGTTGTCTGGTCAGGCAAGCACTAGCCTGAACATTGCTGCAAGGATATTTCATGGCTGGATAATAAACTGGAAGGCTGGTATATGAAGTCATAAGCTAGTTGATTGCATCTGTGGCTGATTACATCTGCAATCAATTAAGGTGTAGCCACCATAATGGACCTCAAAGTTAAAACAGCAATCAAAATAATCTGACTCATAGAGACTTCTGGGGTAGGCTAGCAGGTCACAGGTACCTAGAAGTAAAATAGATGGTTAGTATACTAAATTCCTGTTTGGGCAGTATAAGCATGTCAAGTGAACAGAAGTCTAACTTGAATTACAAACAGAATTATTGTTCCTTAATCAAGTCCCAGAATCAAGACAGTTTACAGACCCAGAGCCCCTTGAATGAGGGGAGAGCTGGGTATCTTTGGGGAAGGACCCTTTTACACTGCCCAAAATTTACACTGTTCACCCTTCCTCCCAGCCTTCCCCAAGGAGACCTATGGCCTTTTACCAGGGTGACTGGGGAAAAGAAAATGATCAGATATTTCGAGGATTACTAGACACTGGCTCAGAAGTGACACTAAATCCAGGGGACCCAAAACATCACTCCAGTACTCCAATCAGAGTAGGGACTTATGGAGGCCAGGTGATCGATAGAGTTCTAGTTCAGGTTTGTCTCACTGTGGGTTCAGTGGGTCCCCAGACCCATTCTGTGGTCATTTCCCCAGTTCCAGAACACATGATCAGAATCGACATGCTCAGCAACTGGCAGAACCACATTGGTTCTCTAACTCATAGAGTGAGGGCTGTTATGGTAGGAGAGGCCAAGTGAAAGCCCTAAAAATGTCCTTACATAGCAAAATAGTGAATCAGAAGCAATATCGGATTCCTGAAGGGATTGCAGAGATTAGTGCCACTCTTGAAGACTTGAAGGAGGTAGGATAGGGGTGGTGATTCCCACCACATCCCCGTTTAACTCTCCTTTTCTGTACAGGTAAATTTGACCTGTACAGAAAACAGATGGGTCTTGGAGGATGAAAGTGGATTATCATAAGCCTAACCAGGTGGTCACTCTAATTGCAGCTGCTGTCCCAGATGTGGTATCATTGCTTGAGCAAATCAACACATCACCTGGTACCTGGTATGCAGCTATTAACAGGAAAATGCTTTTTTCTCAATAACTGCCAGTAAGGACCACCAGAAACAGTTTGCATTAAGCTGGCAAGGCCAGCAGTATACCTTCACTTCCTGCCTCAGGGGTATAGCAACTCTCCAGCCCAATGTCACAATATTGTCTGCAGGGACCTTGAATGTTTCTCTCTCCCACAAGATATCACACTGGCCCATTATATTGATAGTATCACCCTGATTGGACCTAGTGAGCAAGAAGTAGTAACTACACTGGGCTTACTGGTAAGACATTTGAAGGTCAGGGGATGGGAGATAAATCCAACAAAAATACAGGGGTCTTCTACCTCAGTGAAATTTCTAGGTGTTGAGATATTCCTTCTAAGGTGAAGGATAAACTATTGCATCTGGCCCCTCCTGTGACCAAAAAAAGAAGCACAACACCTAATTGGCCTGTTTGGATTTTGTGGACAACATATTCCTCATTTGGGTGTGCTATTCTGGCACACTTACTGAGTGACCAGAAAAGCTGCTAGTTTTGAGTGGAGACTGAAATAAGAAGAGGCTGTGTGACAGGTCCAGTCTGCTGTGCAAGCTGCTCTTCCACTTGGGCCATATGATCCAGCAGATTCAATGGTGCTAGAAGTTTCAGTGTCAAATAGATATGATGTCTGGGGGCTTTTGCAAGCCCCTAAAGGAGAATCACATGCAGACCCTTAGGATTTTTGAGGCAAAGTCTTACCATCCTCTGAAGATAACTACTCTCCTTTAGAGAAACAGCTTTTAGCCTGTTACTGGACCTTAGTAGAGACAGAACATTTAACCATGGGCCACCACATTACCCATAAGACCTGAGTTGCCTATCATGAGCTGGGTGTTGTCTGACCCACCAAGCCATAAATCTGGGCATGCACAGCAGCACTATATCATAAAATCAAAAAGGTATTTTAGAGATAGGGTTCAAGCAGATTCTGAAGGCACAAGTAAGTTACATGAGGAAGTGGATCAAATGTCCATAAGCCCTCACTCCTGCCACATTACCTTCTCTTTCCAAGACCAGAGCTATGGCCTCTTGGGGAGTTCCTTACAGTCAATTGACTAAGAGAAAACTCAGGCTCAGTTTACAGATGGTTCTGAACAATATTCAGGGACCATCTGGAAGTGGACAACTACAGCACTATAACCCCATTTGGGGATGTCCTTAAAGTACAGTGGTGAGGGGAAATCCTCCCAGTGGGTGAACTTTGAGCAGTGCACCTGGTTGTTCATTTGCATGGAAGGAGAACTGGCCAGAGATGCATTTGTATACTAACTCATGGGCTATTTCTAATAGTTATATGGTTGGATGGTCATGGATTTGGAAGAGTCTTGGAAAATTTGTGACAAAGAGATGGTTAGACCTTTCTGAGTGGGCAAAGAACTTGAAGATATTTGTGTCCCATGTGAATGTTAACCATAGGGTGACTTCAGCGAGGAAGGTTTTAATAATCAAGTGGATAAGATGGCCTGTCCTTTGGATATAAGTCATCCTCTTTCCTCAGCCACTCCTGTCATTGCCCAATGGGCTCATGAACAAAGTGGGCATGGTGGTAGGGATGGAGGTTATGCATGGTCTCAGGAACATGAACTTCCACTCACCAAGGCTGACCTTGCTAAGGCCTCTGCTGAGTGCTCAATCTTCCAGCAGCAGAGACCCATACTCAGTCTCTGACATGGCACCACTACTTGAGGTGATCAACCTGCTACCTGGTCGCAGGTTGATCATTACATTGGTCCACTTCCATCATCGAAGGGGCAGCAATTTGTTCCAACTGGAATAGACACACACTCCAGATATGGGTTTGCTTTCCCTGCATGCAATGCTTCTGCAAAAACCATCCATGGACTTACAGAATGCTTTATCCACTGTCATGGTATTCCATATTATCTGTGCTTCTGATCAAGGAATCCACTTCACAGCAAACGAAGTGTGAAAACTAGGCACATGCTCATGGAATTCTCCAGTCTTACCATGTTTCCCATCATCCAGAGGCAGCTGGGTTGATACAACATTGGAATAGCTTTTTGAAGACCCAATTATGGTGCCAACTAAGGGGCAATACCTTGCAGGGCTCAGGCAATGTTCTCCTGGAGGCTGTGTATGCTCTGAATCAGCATCCACTATATGGTGCTCTTTTTCCCATAGCTAGGATTCACAGGTCAGGAATTAACGGATGGAAATGGGAGTGAAACCACTCACTATCAATCTAGTGATCCACTAAGAAAATTTTTCCTTCCTGCCCCTGAAACCTTAAGCTCTGCTGGCCTACAAGTCTTAATTTCAAAAGGAGAAGTTTTCCTTCCAGGAGACACAACAATGATTCCATTGAACTGAAAATTAAGACTGCTACCTAGCCACTTTGGACTTCTCATGCCATTGAATCAACAGGCACAAAAGGGCACTACCATGCCCTGTGATTAAAGTCAATGGAAAACTGCAACAATCCAATCCAGGCAGGATTACTAATAGCCCAGAAACATCAGGAATGAAGGTCTGGGTCATTATCCCAGCAAAGAACCATGGCCAATTGACATGCTTGCTGTGGGTAAAGGGAACATGAAATGGACAGTAGACGAAGGTAGTGATTAATATGAACTATGACCACATGACCAGTTACAGAAACAAGGACTATGATTGCATGAATATTTCCTCCCTGCTTTGTTATGAGTATGTTTGCATTTGTACATAAGCAAATATCTTCTTTTCCTCTTATCATGTGACATAAATTGTATTGTTCATGTTATAGTATTTAAATCATAGGATATGAAGTTTAAAGATGAATGCAATCTGAGGACTTGCACCCTATTCTGTAGTGATGTAGAGCGTTTCTGGTTGTACACAGGACAGTTGAGACAGTTAGATGAAACCTAAGTCTATTATCGCGTTCTATTTGGAAATTAAGGGTGTGTCAAGGTGATGTATATAGCTGCCAAGTTGACAAGGGGTGGACTGTGATGGTTAGGTTCTGGTGTCAACTTGGCCAAATGATTATGCTCAGTTATCTCATCTGGCAAGCACTGGCCTTACCATTGCTGCAAAGATATTTTGTGATTGGTTGATAAACCAGAAGTCTGGTGTATTAAGTCATCAGTCAATTGATTGCATCTGTGGCTGACCACATCCATGATTAACTAAGGTGTGCCTCCCACAATGATATAATCCAATCAGTTGAAGGCTTTTAAGGGCTTAGAGAGACTCTTTCACTGCTTCTTCAGTCAGTGAGCTTCTTCTGTGGAATTTACCCAGACCCGTCATTGGAGCCATCAGCTTCACAGTCTGCCCTATGGATTTTGGACTCTCCCATTCTCATGGTTGTATGAGACACCTTTATCAATCTCATATTTACCAATCTCTTCTATTGGTTCTGTTTCTCTAGAGAACCCTGTCAAACAGAAAGTTGAAGGACTCACGTTTCCTGATTTTAAAGCATATTACAAATCTACAGTGGTCAAAACAGCATTGGTAATGACATAAAGATAAATATAGACCAATGGAATCTAATTTAGAATTTAGAAATAGACCCTCACATGTACAGTCATTGATTTTTTACAATGCTACCAAGTCAAATTCAACTGGGAAAGAATAGTATCTTCAACAAATAGTGTTGGGAAAACTGGATATCCATATCCAAAAGAACGAAAGTAGACCCCTATCTTTTTTAGCTCAAAATAGATCAAAGACCTAAATAAAGAATGAGAACCATAAAATTCCTAGAAAAAGAAGTAGAGAAGCATCTTTAAAATCTTGTGGTAGGCCATGGTTTCTTAGACTATATATCCACTGCACAAGCAATGAAAGAATAAACAGATAAATGGGAGTCTCTCAAAACTGAAAACTTTTGCGCTTCAAAGGACTTTGTCAAAAAAAGTGTAAAGGCAGGCTACTCAATGGGAGAAAATGTTTGGAAACCACATATCTGATAAGGGTTCAATATCTAGGATATATTTTTAAAATCCTACAACTCAACAATAAAAACACAATTGAATTTAAAAATGGGCAAAACACTTGCATTGACATTTTTCCAGAGGAAATCAAATGGCTAAAAATGAAAAGATGCTCAACATCACTAGCTATTAGGGAAATGCAAATCAAAACCACGATATATCATTTCACAACCACTAGAATGGCTCCAATTAAAAAGCAAAACTATAAATGTAGAAAAGAATGTAGAGAAATAAGAACACTCATTCACTACTGGTGGGAATGTAAAACCGTGAAGCCACTGTGAAAGACAGCTTGGTAGTTACCCAGAAAACCTAATATAGAATTGCCATATGATCCAAAAATCCTGCTACTAGGTATATACCCAGAAGTACTAAAAGTAGGGATATAAACTGACATATATACCCTGATATTCATAGTGACTTTATTCAAAAGTGCCAAAATATGGAAGCAACCAAGTGTCCATCAACTGAAGAATGTATAAACAAAAGGTGGTACATACATTCAATGGAATATTTTTCCACTGTAAGAAGAAATGAAGTCCTGATACATACAACAACATGGATGAACCTTGAGGACATTATACTGAGTAAAATAAGCAGACACAAAAGGACAAATATTGCATCATCTCACTAATTTGGACTAATTAAAGTAAACATACTCATAAAGTTACAATCTAAAAGGTAGGTTACCAGGAGTTAGAATGGGGGTAGAGATTGGGAAGTTTCATATTTAATTAGTCCAGGATTTCCAATTAGGCTGGTTGTAAACATTTGGAAATGAATAGAGATGATGGTAGCACATTATTATGAATATAGTTAAAAGTGCTGAATCATGTATGAAAGTAGTTGAAAGGGGAAGTTTAGGGATGTGTATTTCACTAGAAGGAAAGCGAGAGGAAACAAGGGACTCTATAACAAATTGAATCCTGCTGCGGGTGAGGACTGTGGTTAATAGTACAAGTATAAGATTATTATTTCATGAACTATAACAAATGTACATCACTATTTACAAAGTGTTAATACAAGGGTGGTATATGGGAAAAATAAAACTATAGACTGGACTATAGTTAACAGTAACATTTTCATATTCTTCCCTCAATTCTAATAAGGTTAGCACAACAATGCTAAGTTCCAACAACCGTAGGGTATAAGGGATATAGGGTTTTTCTTTTTGGAGTAATAGAAGTGTTCTAAAATTTACTGTGGTGATGATTTTTTGATTATATTGAAAGCCATTGTTTATACCATTTGAATGGGCTGTATGGAATGTGAGTATATCAATAAAACTGCTTTTAAAAAAGATACTTTGATCATACTTGTATTGTGTGTATGTGCATGTATGCTGTATGGTGGGGATCACATTTCATTATTTTCCCTTGTGAGTAACCCATACATAATTGCAGCACCATTTGTTGAATTTTTTGTTTGTTTGTTTGTTTGTTTTGGGAAATGCATGGGCTGGGAGTTGAACCTGGATCTCCCACATGGCAGGCAAGAATTCTACCACTGAAGTACCACTGTACTTTGTATTTATTTTTAATGTTTCTTTCCACCCAAGCAGTTTGCCTTCTCAAGCCTCACTGGTCCTCACAATTATCCCTGCGTCTCAGTGTGATGCCATCCCCTCAATAGTCTTCCCAATAAGGCAGGTTAGTCATAATTCTGTAGGGACTTTTAGTTTTTGAAGGAGCTGATTTCTCATGTGAAGGCAAACTCTTATATTGGTTTCATATATCCCTGATGCACTAATCACCTTGGAGTTCTTGTCCCAGAGGACATATTGTCCTAGCAGCAAAATTTTTCTTATGGTAACTGTTAGTGATACTGGAGAAATAAAGCCATGCAATAGAGGGAAAGATGAAATAATATGCAATGCAATCACAAAAAGTTTCCAAAGCAAGTATGGAATTTGCTTTTCTTATTTCATTTAATTTTGTGAAATATTCAGCAAACACTAATAACTAGTCACCATTCTCTCTCTCTCTCTTTCTGAAGACAGAATCTTTAAAAGAAAAAAAAATACTGAAACAGGGAGAATGTTTTGATGTGATTTAATCAAGCAAGATCATTTGCACATCAGCATACCAAACTTCTTTTACCAATCAGAACACAGAATCATAAATCAAATAGCCAGGCAAGCCATTGAGAAGTCTCTGGTTCAATCCACTACCTCCAGGCAACAGGAGGAGTCTTAAATGACAAAGACAAAGAGGTTTTTAAAATGACTTTTAAAGAGATTATCCTTCTAATATTTAATGTCTTCATGATAAAAAACAAACAAACCTTGTTTATATCTTACCTAAATCTCATAAGATACATTAGTTACAACAGTGCTAGAGCTTGTTTATTTCAGAACATGCCACTAATTTTTTAAACACTAATATATTAGACAACCATGGTGGTGAAAGTAAAATTGCATATGCATAACTTATATAAGTCACAATTTACATAGCTTTATATTTCCAAATATTTAATACTGTCTTTTAAAAAGAACAGATCATTCGTTAAGGTGATTTAAACAGCCTGAACAAAGCTTTCCACACAACATGCTGCTACATAAAACCTGGAAGGAGTCATTCTACCAGCAACTTTTGCATGTTAGATTTATTTATATTTAGTGTAAAACAAAATCCTAATTATTTTAAATAAAAGATTGAATCAAGTAATTACTAAAGAATGATTCCTTCGCCACCATGTAAGACTTAAACAATCTTCCCTTTAAAGAAACTATGTAAGTGAATTAGGAAATTTCTAAAAGGAGTCTTACGTTTACACAAAGATCTTCTCTACAAAGACTAAAATTTTAGTAGGCAATCACTTCAATACTTTCTTAACTTAACTTAAAATCTTAACTTAAAATCTCTTTGGGTTTATATTCCCTGATATTTAGTTTCAAGCTCCCGGAGTTGCATATTCAAGAATCAGTACTATTTTTTTGAAGTCACTAACAGCTTTATTCTATAACAATGAAAATAATGTATGTTTTATCAAAATTCCCTGCCCATACATGTGTCATCATTTACAAAGTTACTCTTGTCAGGGGTTACAGAGAAGTAATAAGTCCAGTGACAGATAGAGGTCAGGAATTCCCAGGAAAGTCCATTTAAAACTTCGGAGAGTCTCACAATTCCTACACGCTGATTTCAATGATCATTGAAAAGAACAATCAGAGCAACTCCTGGCATCACAGTACACATGGGTTTTTCATGGCACTATTGTGGATTCTGTTATGGCTTCACAATCTTATGTGCAATCTTATCTGGGTATACAGACCTCCAAGGGTCTGCAGACACAATTCAAAGGCTCAGTGAATGTGGGTTGGAAAAAGTTATATTTTTATTTTCATTGACCTCTAATTAAATTTAGCATTTCCTGAAATTATAAATGTAGACAACAAACTACATTAGTAGTAAAGTCTCTATGATTTTATCACCAAAAGCAATCTCATTGTAGTTGTTGCAGATATCCCAAAATATAAGCTTCATTTATACTATCCCTACTTTAAAATAGAAGGCATTACAGCCACCACTATATCCTGTTGTTCAATATATTACTAAAGAAGTATATATTACTCTATCACAATTTTAAATCTTTTGATGATTGTATTTTATATAATGGCTTTTCTTTGTAAGCCTATGTGTTTTACTTTATGCTTTTAAAAATTTATTCTGAAAAGGGGTTTAGAGGCTTCATCAGACTGCCACAGGGGGCCAATGACACAGAATAAGTTCAAGAACCCCAGATACAGTCAATCTAGAATAAAATAGTTGTCCACAGGAGATAATGGGAAAAAAAATACCCAGTCTTCAACATGCTTTTATCAAAATTCGGCACAAGAAAAAAAAATGTCTACAATCAAAAACAAATTGGGAAATGCTGGGAACAAAATTAAATGTAGGATATGTCAGTATTATGTTCATTGTGAATCTCCAATTATGGGTAAAAATCACAACATTTTCCAAACTGCTGTGCCCATGAAAACCTTTTTTGGAGAACTTCTCTAGACTTAAGGTCTGAAGAACACTTTGGGAATCACTGGCCTGAGGTTAATAAAAGTGAAGGTTATTGGTAACTGCTGGGGTCAACTGGCATCTTTGTTTCCCCTGCATATCAGGTACTTCCCTCTCTTGGGGATGTATGTAATAGACATCCGTGTTTTCAAGGACATCCTAGGTGAAAGGCCATCTGAGATTCCTAATAATGCTGCTTACCAAAGCCCCAAATTTAAGTCTCCCTGAGGGTGGTTATGCCCTAGTCTGTCTTTTTAGATTTTTGGATTACATTCTGTTAAAAATCTTTAGGCACCGCATTAAATGAGAACAGAAAAGGACAACCACTGCTAATGTGCTTCTATGCATGGAAAATTCCTTCCCATTCTTGTTTCTAGTCTTAGGTGCCGGCTTATAATAACAGCCTATCAAAATGTTGCATGGAGCTTCAAAAAACGTAGTCATCATCTGAGAGCTATACTTAACATCAAATGCCAAGGCAGATTTATCAGCAGCTGAGGCCTGGAGCACAGCCAGTGCATAGCGCTGAAGCTTTTCTCACTGCAACTCAGCATCAGAGGGTGTATATTAGAGGAGCATGGATTCAAGCCAGATATCAAGAAGCGGTGGCTCAGCAACTTGAATCAGGGTGACAGTGAACAAGAAGGACTGAAGGCTCAGTCTAGAGGCACACAGAGACAACTTCAAGAAACAGTATTACCACTGCTTATCAGAAAACAGCAATAGCAGCAAATAGGCCAACTTTAGTAGGAAATCTGAGGTGAAATTGCTCTGTTTGTTTTTTAAAACAAAATTGCTTACAGCTTATAAGAGAAAAGGGTGGATCATAAAATAGATGAATGCCACTATGGAAATACCCTAAGTCTAACCAAGCGTAGCATCAAATAAAAACATGTTCTATCTAGACAACATGGACCTTAAACACTACCTGGTCATTGGCTTTCCCTCCTCTAATCTTTCTAACACCTCTGCAAGCTTGTAATTCCCTGAAATAAATCATTTCCTGTCTGAAATACTTAGAGTGGTTTCTACTTTCTTGATCAAAATAATCATATTTCGTTTTTTCCTATCCAGAGGACCTGAACAAGCAACTGAATGACTGTGAGGGCAGGGGCTGCACTTTCCTAGATTGTTATGCACAAATTAATGAGCATTAAGTACTGGTTTATTAATAGATTGGTGAAAGGTTAGAGTGAAAGTCTATTCTAACTCTGTGAGGCATTCCTATGAGCACAGGGATTTGAAAAGTTGAAAGCTTTCTGTGTAAAAACCAGGGATAAGTGAATAGAAATCTAATGCACACACAAGACAAAAAGCAACAAATAACCATCATGAACAGCAATGGAGCCAGAGCAAGTCTGGATAAAGAAGAGAGTTTCAAGCAGAAGGATAAGTATCATATCAAATAAAGTATGCCCTGAGCCAGCCAAGATATTTGATGGGTACCAATATCCATAGCCTGAAAATGACCACTGGACAATCAGGTTCCCCATGGGTTGTATGAAGAATCTGTAAAATTTGAAATTGACATATTAAATTGACATATTTTAAATAATAATATCTCTATTTGGCATATTTAGAAATACAGCCATTTATACATAAGGTTGGTGGGAATATAAATTTGTAAACTGATTCAGAAAAGCAAGTTGGAAAGCATTTTAAATGCTTGAAAATGAGCAGGTTCTCTGATCACCCATTTCTGCTCCTAGAAGTGTTTTCCTCCAAAATAGTGATGGCTACCAAAAATGCTTATGAAGCCAGGACCTAACTGACCTTGTTTATTGCTTTATTCCAAATGCCTAACATAATGCCAGGCACACAGCTGAATTTTTTTTTACGACTGAATTTTAATAAATATTTGCTGAATGAATAAATAAATAAATGGTCAATATAAAGAGTTAACTACAAAGATGTTTTATCACTGTGGTTTTAGCAAAAAACTGAAAACAACCATATGTCCAATATTTGCATAAATGTGCATCATAGGATAAAGAACCATACAACTATAAAAAAACGTATTGCAACAAAAATGTTTAATTATATAGAATGATACACAATCCCACTTTAGTTTAAGGGAATGTATGTATGCATGCCTTAAGCCTCACTGGAAGAACAGTCTATAAAATATCGACAGTGCTTCTATCTAACAAATAAATTTTTATTTTCTGTTGTTCTCTTCTTGCTTATTTTGAAATCTTCTCTGATAAACAGATATTAGTTCTACAATACATAACGTAAAATATACTTATATAATAATTGAAAGGGCAATGGAGCGAAAACACACATAAGTGTCAGGAAGACTTGATAATAGTTTGATTTCTTTTCAAAATTATTCTATGTTTCCAGGGAGGCAGGCATTAATTTTAGAAGAGTTGCTCCAGGCCCTACAGTTGAGAACTGATAAAGGGAGACTCCTGGCCAAGGTGGAAAATCCTACAGAGCATAAATTTTTACAGAAAAATTTTCCAAAGCCAATAAGCCTCATCCTGACATAAATAGAATCTCCATCTCTGACTCTCACTAAGGTATATAAGGTGACTCTGATATAAATGGAGGAGGATAAACAATACAGACTAGGAATAGAGGTATTGCATTGTCCTTGCTTTCCTGCTCTTTCCACACCCTCCAAAGCATTCCATATTTAATATATTACACCTTTTAAGCAAGGCCAGGAAAGTTGCTATTAGGACCAAGAAACAAAGGAAAATTTGATAGCTAGATAATGCAAATTTTTGTTAATCCAATGAAACGTCTATTCCTAATACTCTGGGAGGCCCATGAGGTTGGAGGCCAAGTTTTAGTTGCCTTTGTATCTTCCATGTTTAGCACAGTACCCGGCTCAGTAATAGTCTGATGAATGAATGAATAGCAATTTGAATCCTTTCAATAAGACTCTAAAACCATCCCATTTAATTTGACTTTTTACAAAGTTTAAAATTAATCAGTACTGTTACACTCCCCTTCTTCTTCCAAAATAAAATAAAAGGTAATGGGCTACCACCAACTTGAGATATTTAATTGCTTTTCTTGGAGTTTCCCAATGAGACTGGTGGCATAAATTTAAAGCCTAGACCTGGTCTGTGGCTACAAATTCTTGGAAGACTCCATTTTTATCCCTACCTAGACCCTCCTACTCCTTCCCACTCCACCCCCCCCCAAATATCCCATTTTATCTAGAAGAAGTCCAGTAATTAACTAACCAAACCAAATGTCCTTGGAATAATATATAAAATACATTCATGGGAGTTTTTACTACTTCCCTCTTATTGGTACTTGTATTGAATTCAGATCCCACCCCCAATAATCAGGGAACTAACAGATTTATCATAAAGATGCCAGTTGCCATTCCTCTCTAGGTATTTCTGGGCATTATGTTTTATGACTGAATCATTGAGAAGAAACATTTAGGTAGTTGGCCCACAGTGAATTTAACAAGAGCTTGACATGCATCAGCAATATCACAGCCAACTCACACAGATGAAATTGGCGCTGACTGGGTGACAGCCTTTACTGCAGGACCCTGAGAGGCTTGAGGGCCTTTATTGTGAGTGAGAATGACAGCACTTCAGAAAGGTCTGATGCAAATTCTTTGACAGATTATATGCTCACATACAAAAGTACTCTTGCTGCTGTCATACATCATTACTTTTTTAAAATGTCAAACCTGCATTACACAGCATTCAAGAAAGTAAAGAAAATTCTAGTCCTGGTTACATGTGAAAGTACAAATTAAGATGATTTTAGTCCCAAACCCAGACCATATGGAAAAAAGTAATAATGAACTCTTAAACATGAGAAAAATAATGAACTCTGTTTTTCTCATGTTTGAGATTTTAAAAATGCTTAGGTTCTTTTACTAGCAAACACAATGTTTTAAATTTAATCAATTTCAATCATTTAACAATGAAACATATTAGCAATAACAATGATTTAGGGGTATGTTCCATTATCTCTGGGAAATACTAGAGGTCAAATGCATTATGGGTTGAGTGAGTTAATCATCTACTTTCTACTTTCATTTCCTGCAAAACTAAGCCACATTCTTATTTATTCTGGATCTATCCCTTCCATGAATTAAATGCTCCTTTTATAGTCTTTGGGTTTTCCTGAAGCCTACTGCCCACCTACCTAGATCCCTGTTAAGTGCCTCTTACCAGATTCTCTTGACACTGTGGTCTTCCCACCCACCTATTGCAACACTTGCATATTACCTGTTATCTACCTAATAACAGTAAAAACTGTCACCGATGGAGCATAACTATGGGCCACTCAATGCCCTGGAAACTTTACATACCTTATCTCTAATCGTCACCATAGCCCAGCAAGGCAGGTAACAGTATCACCATTTTATGGGTGAAGAAATTGAAGTCATGAGGACTGAGCAATTTGTCTTGGGCAGTCATAAGATACAATTGTTGTTGGAAATACTGATAGATTATAAATTGTACCTAATGCAAATCATTTAAGATATGAATGAACTTACTCTGGTTTGTCTGTTTTGTTTTTTTCTTTCTCCTTTACCTACTTCTCTCTTCTTTACTCTAAAACTATAAAATTTGGTATGATTTCTAGTGTTTTAGAAGTAATATACTCTGAATTTTTTCTCCACTGTAGTGGTCTGTAAGAAGCTTGTATTAATAAAAGTGCTTCTAATTTCTCTATCCCTTTAAATGACACGTAGATTTTAATTTTAATTTTAATCTTTTACAATAATGCCTACCTCATGGGGCTGCTGTAGAAGTTATAGGACATATTTATAAAGCACTTAACATCAACAAATAACTGCAATGACTTATCTAGTTCCCATCACTTACTTATCACTTGTAAGTAAGCAACACAAACCCAGGCTCTGTCATTTCTTGACTATACACATGCAAATTAATTTGCTTCTTGGTACTCAAACTCCTTCCCTAGAAAAAGGAGATAATGGTATTATCTATCTCACAGGGTTGCTATAAAAATAAGTGAATGAAAATGAAACATCCAAAATAGTGCTTGACATGTCCTAAAATGCATGTGTTAGATAATATTATTATTGTCATTCCAGGCAGGACCTGAACATACATCTATCTGGCTCCAAAAGCTACAAAATTCCCAGAATACTGCCTACCAGCCTGAACAATGCCTACTGTTTGGAATATCAAAAAATGTCTTCTCTACCGGCTTGTTTGTTATTCAGGTTCTTGAGTTGGGACCAGGCTCCCTCTGGCCTCTCCATCTGCTGACTACTGACTGTGGCAATGGCTAAGTCTTGGATGCAATGTATTTTCCCTAGTTTAGGGATGCCAGATAAAATCCAGTGAAATTTGAATTTCAGATAAACAACAAATATTTTTAGTATAAGTTATGCTAAATATTACATAGAATATAGTTACACTATAAAAGTATTTGATGTTCATCAGAAATTCAAATTTCACTGAACATCCTATATCTTTTTTTGCAAAATCTGATAACTCTATCCTATTTTATATCCAGTTATAACATCTAATATAGTAGTATGCACTTTTATTTTAGCATCCCATTATTATGGCTTTTGTTTTTCTTTAGCTTTCTTCAATTTGATAGGGGGGCAGGCAAAACTACAGCATGCAATTTCCTCTTGTGTTTCTGCCTTTACAGCATTTAATTTCTTTATGTAACTGAAGTTGTATTAGATCCTCCTCATTTGCTCCAAACACATCTCTCACACCGATATTGCTACCCAGCTTCACATTGTGAAAGTCACTATTTTGTATTTTATTAATGTTTTAATGTCAGTAACTGCCTTTTTAAAAGTCTGTATTATAGAAGTATGTGAGATCTTAAAAATAGAGCTGAATAGTAAAATACTAATAATAACACGATCTCCTAAAGATTGAGAAGGTATCTCAAAAGACTAAATTTATGTACAGTCATATGTCTGAAATCTAGCAGTAAGCAGGAATGTTAGACCTTGGAATATGGCTTGAAACTGAAATGCCTACAGGGCTAGTCAGGTAACTTTAAATTAGTTAAGTCAGCTGTGGAGGAGAATTTGCATATACATTATTTGAGTGGAAGGGAATGTGGAAAACTATAAAGCACACACCACAATTGAAACAGACAAATAGGCCCTGTATTGCCAAATGTTTTGAGTTTTTCAAGAAGAGCCAAAAGTCCTGATTTTTCTGTGAAATTTTCCCACTGATTTTTAACACTGATTTTAACACTGATTTTAACCTAACACACTTAGGTTTCACATTGCCTTTGAAACCTTGCACCCAGCTTACAAAATTCAAATTCCTTGAGCTTTTGTCTTGGCAGATGTTTTAAGCAAGTACATAACAATTGAATTTTTAAATACTGGTTAATGTTACAATTCATTTAGAACCTCCAGAACCAGTCTCCCTTTCAAAATAAGCCTGCCAGGCAGGCAATGGTGGTACAGTGGCAGAGTTTTTGCCTGCCATGCTGGAGACCCGGGTTTGATTCCCGGTGCCCGCCCATGCCAATAAAATAAATAAACAAATAAATAAATCTGCCAATCAACATCTCAGTCAAAGGCAGTTGTTTCTGGATCTCGGTTGATAGAAGCCATGGGTATGTCATTTTTTCCTACCCCCCACAGACAGCTAAGGAAAATGGCCATTATGCTGACTCTGAGCCATGGGAAAATGCACATATTTAAACAAAACTGTTTTACAGAATCTTTCTTCTTATTAAATTAGTTGAGCATTATGGTTGCTTCTGTAAAATATAATTTTTAGACTATAAATATAGGGCCCAGCAGTGTCATTCTAAGGACATAAAGCACTGAATGCTTTTCAGTTTAAAAATATCTTTACTGAAATCATTTTTCTTTATATTTCCTGCAAAGTCATCTGAAACACATTCTCCATGGTGGGTAAATCATTCTTAGTATATCTGGTGCTTAGTCATGTGATTCATGTGGTTTTAGATTGCTTGGGTAAGATATCACTTAAAATGCTGAAGTACGGTGAATGTAACATAGAAGCCCAACGTGAAAATTCCCAGCTGCTGCTTTGATTACTTGGGTGTTTGATTAATTACTCAGATAACTAGATATACAACTACTTTCAGCCAAGTCAATAGAAAAAAAATCCTTTCTACCTCCTGATTAGGAACAATGAGTTGTGTCCTCATAAATCCTTAAGTCCACTATTACTGACAGCCAATGCCTCCAAATTCAGAAGATTTTTTTGAAGTAGTGAAGACGAGTTTTAAGTTTTATCAATTTTACCAAAAAACAAAAGAGAGAAAGAGAAAAAGAAACTAAACAGAAGTCTTAAAAGCACTCCAAACGAATGCTGGGATAATACATTTGTATTCTAACATCTTTATGACAAGGTGGAAAGAGTACAAGCTTCAGAATAAATCTGAGATCTGGAATAAATAAAAATAAATTTGAATGTGTGGGTTCAAATCTGTCTCTTAACAGACCTTGAGCAATGGAAATTAGCCCAGTTTCCTCATCTGTAAAATACAGGTAAGAGTATCTACAGGATTCTAATGAGAATTAAATGAGATAAAGCACAATGTCTACTTTAGGGTATTATTTATATCCCCACTTTTATATTTATGAGGCACCACTCCCCATGAAATAAGTGCACCTAGAAAATGAGATCTTCCTAAGCGCAAAAAATGAAGCTCCCATAGGTTGAATGAAGTTCCTAAATTTGATAAAATTTCTCATTATATAATTGATACCTGATTTATCCTTTATGCACAGTACCATCTGCCATGGGCCCAGAAGCATGGGCATATTATAAACATCACCTTCCAAGGCCCAAGATACAATAGACCTTAGGCAAAGGGAGTATCAGGAAAAGCCAGAAAGTCCACTGTCCTGGAAGCTAATTCTGTAAAAGACAAAGGCTTCCCCAAAACAATCCCAAGTGTCTTGAGTTATATGGGCTTATACCTTTCAAGCAAGCAAGGTACAAGCCTGGAGACTGGAGATCAGGATGTAGATAGAGTAGAGGTCTTGTGCCTCAACTACCCAAAAGCAAAGGCAGCTGGTGTTGTTTTCCTCACACAGGGGAAACCAAGCATGCAATATACATTCAATTCCAGAAATGGAGTGCCAATTAAGTGCAAAGACACCCCATGTATCTCACATAAGCACTTTAAGAAGAGCTGGGCGATGTTTAAAATTTGACAGTGCTACAATTCTCTGGGGACCAGCTGTCCGAGAGAAAGCAGAAAGCTCATGACGTTCCCTGAATGGATAATGGCCTCCTGTCAGATTCCTGTTCCCGGCGCACACTGACGGCATGCACAGTCCAGAGCAGCAGCGAAAGATGGAGCACATTGATATCCAGCCTAGGAAAGAAGGTTAAATGACAAGAAATTCATTTGTTTCTGGTCAGTACTTTTAACTATTAAGAACTCAAGTTACCTCAAGGGATAAAAGAAGGGTTATTATAAAGATATATAAACATTTTTGGAATCTGGCTATTGTCAAACATGGAGACAGCTCAAGGAATTGACTGCCAGAGGTCACATGGACTCTCACCTGTCTCTGTGGTGATGAGATAATTTATAATTTCAGTTTTTCATGAATCCTCATGACCCCAGCCCTACCATGTGGTTCCTCTCTTCGTACCTTTTTTTTTTTTAAATCTTATCCTCTATTTCTAAGTATCAGGATCACCCATGTTTTCTAACACAAAATTCTGAGAGATAACCTGATGTTAAAAGGGCATCTATTCACATCAGAGTCATGCAAAGGTTATTATATAGACCGGCTGACCTTAGCTAAGGGTGTCCACTCTTGTCAATTAGGTGAAGGGAGGTAAGAAGAGAGATAACTAAGGAGGAAAGGATCAATGGTTTGCAAGAGACTACGGTTAAGGGCCTATGTGCTGGCAAGCGTGCTGAATGCTTTATCTGGGAACAAAAGCAGTTGCCAAAAGATGCATAGACAGATTTGATTGATAATGTTTGGAATCTTCTTCCCTAAGTTCCCCTAGCAACTTTAGAATCATAGTTCAGTTTCTTCAGTTTTTTCTTCAGTTTCTGAAGAAAACACATAATATAACTTGGAGCAAAAATAAATAAGATTAAAATAAATAAATAAATAAATAAATAAGATTAGCACGCAGTAAGATCCATTGCTCTTCAAATGCAAAACCAGATATGTTTTTCTTTTGAATTAGATAAGATCAATTCAGTAAACGTCTGAAACAAAATATTACCTAAAATAGGTTTTAAGTTTAATCCTATGGAGGATATTGTAATATGAAATCTGAAGAGAGATCTTTTTCTCATCCTCCAAATGAGACCAGAAGTTTCCTAAATCCGGTAAATAAAATAATAACTAGATAAGGTCAGTAAACATAAATAACTTGCTGAGGTCATAACCCAAAGGGCAGGAATATATCCATTGTGATGTTCTTTAAATATTCATGAAGGGTGAATCATAGTAAAAATAAAAATACTATTTCCCACTCAAAAGATGATAGATAAGTAAATCACATAGCTGGGTTTGCATGGAGACTAAAGTGAATGGAATCTGCAACTTTGCCACCAGTTCATTTGCCCACAGAAGGAGTGAGTTTGGTGCCAAAGGTTGAAACAAGTTTTTCTACAAAAGATATTTAGGTCAACTCAAAATAAGAGATGAAAGCATTATATTGACTAAAGAGCAGCTCTGCTGGGTAGCTCTAAAATGGGAAAACATGGAGGTGGAGCTTTAATCACAGAGTCCATAAAGGTCAGGGAAAGCAGGCAATGAACAAGAAAAGCTTTTGAACAGCTTAAAATTACAAGAATGATCCAAATATAAGATTTAGTGATACAGAAGAATAGGTCACCTGTTTTATTTTATTTTTTTTATGCTCTCTAAACCACTTAGAAATTTTTGTATGGTCTTTTATGGTAGTAGGCTTATTTCATTCACCTATTTTCCTCTCCCCCTCCAGTCAATATTCAATATCTCTCTTTAGATTTTGTATAAAATATCATGCCATTTATTTTTCAGGATAAATGCTAAATTACCACATCTTCTAACCTAGCACATACACCAATAATCTTATTTTAATTCCAACTGCTAATTCCCATAACTAGTAAACTGTCAAACAAATGCATTTTCATTTCTCTTTCTCTTGATTAAAAAAACACTTCTTATTTTTCATATTTATATATAAATACATTAAATTTCCTTAATTATTGTGCATACTACAAGGGTAATTACAATAGGTTCCTCGATGTAGCCACAGTAATAACCTGAGCTTAAAACGGCCAATTGTGGCTAACAATCTTAATGCTTTTTCATAACAAACATTACCTAAAACACATATCTTTCTTGCAAAATTGCTTGCTGCTACTAGTTACTGTTTCTTTCCTGACATGTTATCTTCCCCAAAATTGAGGCACTAATCTTTAAGCGTGGGTGGTTTTCCATGACTTGAAAAAAATATATTAATAAAACAAAAATGAGAAAAGAAAGATCAAAGAATAAACACTGTGCAGATCCTTGGCAAAAAAGATAGCAGTGTAGAACACTCCAGGATGCTCTTCCCCCACAGAATCTTTGAACCACAAGGAAAAATTGGCTGAGGATTCTACATCAAAACTGGAGAAAATACTTAATGGGTTGCAGTAATTGGGCAAGTGCTGAATCAAGAAGAGACAGATTTAAAAATGTTAGGAGGAACCATGGTGCCCATGCTAGCCCATTCCCCAAACCCTGCTTGGTGTGGTATGGAGCTAGCCTTCTGGAGTGAGCCAGTCTAAAAGGTGGGAGACTGAAAGATGGAACCAGGAAATTCATCAGGGTTTTGTCCCTGCAAAAATTGTCTTAGAGGTAGAAGCAGCTTGTGGACAGTAAAGTCAACGTGAGAAGTTAAAATAGCCTGAGGCAAAGAATTTCCTACTTGAAAAAATGCAAAAGACCACCCAGGAGGAAGGGAAAGTCTATTTCATAAGAAGTAGAAGGGAAAGTTCCTTGTAAAGAGGGGAATTTCTAAGGCCACAAGCAATCACAAGTTCAGGATAAGACTCAGGATCAGAAAAGATGGAGAGGTCCCTACGTTTCATCATTGCCTTGGGATGATATTCTTGAAAGGACTAAACTTTGGAGGAAAGCACCAGTCAGGCAAAGCTAATTTGCAAAGATGAAACATGTTTTTTCACTTTGTTCAGGATAAATGCTAAATTACCACATCTTCTTCTAACCTAGCACATACACCAATAATCTTATATTGATTCCAACCGCTAATTCCCATAACTAGTAAACTGCCAAACAAATGCATTTTCATTCTCTTTCTCTTGATTAAAAAAAACACTTATTTTTCATACTTATATATAAATGCATTAAATTTCCTTAATTATTGTGCATACTACAAGGGTAATTACAATAGGTTCCTCAATGTAGCCACAGTAATACACTGAGCTTAAAATGACTTTTATTTCTGTTAGCTTCTGGCACTCAAGGAAATCTGTAATTTCACTAGCTGGATACAAATGTAAGGAAAAGAGAGTTCATAGACTAAATCCCAAAGTTAATACTTTAAAATATTGAAGGTACAGTGTGCAACAAAAGACAAGATAAAGAAACAGGAAATAATAGCCCATCCAAAGGAAAACAATAAAACCAATCAACAAAAAAAGACCAGTCTTTGGGCATACCAAACAAAAACGTTTAAAAAAATGGCATTCAATAGGCTCAAGGAGATAAAGGAAAACACAGAGAAAGAACCAAAGGATGCCAGGAAAATCATGTATGAGCAATAAGAGAATCTTAATAAAAAGATATAAAAAGGAACCAAAAAGAACTACTAGAGTTGAAAGCCACAATCACTAAAATGAAAAATTCCCTGAAGAGTTTCAACAGCAGATTGTTGAGCATATAAGAAGGAATAAGTGAACTCAAAGACAGTACAATTGAAATAATTCAGTCTGAGAAGAAGTAAGAAAAAGAGAATGAAAAAAATGAAGCAGAGCCTAAGAGATTAGTGGGACATCATTAAGCATATCAATATATGCATGATGGTAGTTCCAGAAGGAAAAGAGAGAAAGAAAGAGACAGAAGAAATATTCCAAGAAATAATGGCATAAAATTTCCCAAATTTAATGAAAGACATGTATACAAATTCAAGAAGCCCAATGAATCCCAAACAGAATAACTCAAAGAGAAACCTGCTCATCCACACATAAGTCAAACTGTCAAATGTAGTTCTGAAAGCGCAAGAGAAAACCAATGTGTTATGTACAAGGGAGTCCCGATATGCTTAAGCACCAAGACTCATTAGAAACCAGGGAGCCTCAAATATTAGGAAGCCCTTGATCTTGAGGCTTGCTCTTGTGAAGCTTATGTACTCAGCAGAGAAGCTTAGCCTACCTAGAGGTATGCCTAAGAGTTACTTCTGGGGGACCTCTTTTGTTGCTCAGATGTGGACTTACTCTCTCTAAGCCCAACTCTGCAAGTGAAATCATTGCCCTCCCCACTACATGGGATAAGACGTCCAGGGGTGAATGTTTCCCTGGTGGAGGAGACCCCCAGGGATAAATCTTTCCCTGGCACCCTGGGATCAACAATGCCATCATGACTAAGAGGGGGAAAAGAAGTAAAACAAATAAAGTAACAGTGGCTGAGAGAGTCCAAGTAGAGTTGAGAGGCTACTCTGGAGGTCACTTTTAGGCAAGCTTCAGTTAGATATTGCTACCTATCATAACTTACCAAACCCCAACCAAAACCATTCTAGCCAATCCTAAAAAACACCTAGGGCAATATATAAGATTCTACAAAGATTCCATGCACTAGGGTAACTTTCGAGAAACTTACAACCTCCAGATGGATCCCTAGACCAGATAAGTCCTGAAACCTAGAGGGGCCAGCCTCTCCAGAGCATCAGATAGTTCAATCTCCCTACTCCATATTATTAACAGCCCCTTCCAACATGAAAAAGTTAGAATGGCCATAGCCCAATTGCCCCTAAAAAATGGGAGAAAAATCAACGGTGATGGTGGAGTTATAAAGAGAAGGTAAGGTTTAACAAATGAATATGACTGCTGAATCAGTATATTGATATTTCTTTTAGTCTCCAGTATCTCAGAGCAGCTACAACTAAAAATCTAAAATTGTAGAATTGTAACCCATACCAAACTCTGAAATCTGTTTTACAACTAATTATTGTGCTGTGTTTTGAAATGTATTCCTTTTTTGTATATATGTTATTTTTCACAAAAAAGAAAGGTCGACTGTGATGATAAAAAAAAAATATTTGTTTCTTCTAGCCTCCAATGTTCCGGAGCAGCTAGAAGGAAATATCTGAGATGATGGTATGGTAGCCCATGACAAACTCTGGGATCTGTCCTGTAACTATATATTGAAGAGTACTTTGAAAACTATTGCTTTTACTTTCTTTGCTTTGTACATAGGTTATATTATACAATAAAAAAAGTTTAAATAAAAGTAAAAAAATTAAAGAACATGTTTTTCTGGGGTACATACAGCTTCTGACTACCACAGTATTCTTGGAGATATCTAGATTCTAACTCTTGTTTTTTACTTCTCCTTCCTTTGTACCCTCCATAGTTAGCCATTTTTGACTTAATGATATATCTTGGCAATCACTCCTTAGTGGTACATAAGGTAGTATTTGTTTTTCCTTTAAAAAAAAAAAAAAAGAAAGAAAGAAAGAAACCAGGCCAGAAAGCAGTGGAGCAAAATAATTAGAGTGCTGAAAACAATTGCCTACCAAAAATTTTATATCCAGTGAAACTGTCGTTCAAAAATAAGTGGGGATTAGATACTTGCAGTTGAACAAAAAGCTGAGGGAATCTGTCACAACTAGAACTGCCCTACAAAAATGCTAATGGGATTTCTTCAGAATGAAATAAAAAGACTGTCGAAAGTGAGTTAAAATATGAAACAATTAAGACCTCCAATGCATAATTATAAATTGTCTTTTTTGCTATATTATTCAACTTTTTATTCTTATAGGTTCTAAAATGCAAATACATTAAGCAATGATAAATGTATTGTTTGGGGCATACAATATATACAGATATAAATTGTAACAAGTACAATAAAAAAGTGAGGAGATGGAGGGATGTAAGAACAGGTATGTTCATACTATTGAAGTTAAGTTGATAGCAAATCTAATGTGATTATTATGGATTTAGAATGTTAAATTTAAGACCCATAGTAACCACAAAGAAAATACATGAAGAATATATACAAAAAGAAAAGAGAAAAAGCTCAAATGGTACATGTGGTGGTATGTAGCTATGTACCCCCAGAAAAATATGTTCTTAAGCTCAATCCATTGTTGCATGTAAACCCATTGTAAGTAGGAAACTTTGATGAAGTTACTTCAATTAAAGTGTGATACAACTTAATCAGGATGGGTTTAATCAAACTTAAACCTGTAGTACCTTAAATCAAAATCAAATTCAGATAAAGAGAAAGCCATAGGAAGCAAGAAGCTGAAGCTCAACAGAAGCCAGTACAGGTTGCCACATGCTTCACTATGTGAGAGAGGAGCTAAGGACCAGGGATGACTGACAGCTAGCCACAGAATGCCAGTGTTCAGAAAGAAAGCATCACCTTCATGATGCCTCGATTTAAATTTCTCCTAGCCACAAAAACATGAACCAATAAATTCCTGTTGTATAAGCAAACCTATTGCATCTCATTTTCATGAACAGCCACATACTTAAAACATTACATTATAAAAATACATAAATATTTAAGTAGGTATTACCACAAGGATTGAGGGGCAAAAATGACACAAGGCTTATAAAAACCAAATAACCAAAAGGTAATATAAATTCCCGTATTTTCAGCAGTTACTTTAAAAGTGAATGGATTAGGGCAGGCCATGGTGGCTCAACAGGCAGAGTTCTCACCTGCCATGCTGGAGACCTGAGTTCGATTCCCGACACCTGCCCATGTGAAAAAAAAAGGGGGGGATGGATTAAACTTGCTAGTCAAAAGGAAGAGATTGCAGAATGGATACAATAATATCAACCAATTATATATAGTTTATAGGAGACTCACCTTAAATTCAGATACAAGTAGGCTAAAAGAGAAGGGATCAAAAAATATATACCATGCATACAGTAACCAAAAGTGAGCTGAGGTAGCCTTACCAATATCAGATAACATAGACTTAAAGTCAAACTGTTATAAGGGACAGACAAGGTCACTATATACTAATAAAGGGGTCAATATTATGAGAAGACATAACATTTATAAATATATATGCACCTAATTGCAGAGCTCCCCAAAAATATGAAAACCACATTGACAAGTTTGGAGGAAGAAAAAGACAGTTTCACATTAATAGTAGGACATTTCAATGCATCGCTTTCAAAAATGGAGAGAACATTTAGACAGAGGTTCAGTATTGAAATAGAAGACTTCAATGATACTATTAATCATCGTATACCTGACAATCAGCTATACCTCACAAACACATATATGATACTTTACCCAACAACAGAGTAATACATATTCTTCTTTGGTGCATATGGGTCATTCTCCTGGATAGACCATATATTAGGTCACAAAACAAGTCTTAATAACTTTAAAATATGGAAATCATACAATTTACCTTCCCTAACCACATTGGAATGTAGCCTTGAAATCAGAAACAGATGGAGAAATGGAAAATTCACAATTATGTGAAAATTGAACAAAGCACTCAAACAAGCTATAGGTCACAGAAGAAATCATGAGAAATCAGGAAATATCTTGAGACAAATGAAATGCAAACACAACATACCAAAACTTACAGGATGCAGTATAGGTAGTAGAGGTCTTACCAATAAAACTAAAAACACTGGGTAAAGAAATAAAAGAAGACCTAAATAAATGGAAGTACATTCCATGTTCATAAATGGGAAGACTAAATATTATTAAAATGGCAATTTTACTCAGTGATTTTCAGGTTCAATGCAATCCCAATAAAAATTCCAGCACCTTTCTTTACAGAAGTGGAAAAGCCAATCATAAACTTGTATGAAACCATAAAGAGCCATGCATAGCCAAAACTACCTTGAAAAAAAAAAACAAAATCAGGACCCACACTTCCAGATTTTAAAACATACTACAAAGCTACAGTAATCAAAACAGCATGGTACTGGAACAAAAACAGATATATGGACCAAGGGAATCAAATTGAGAGTTCAGAAATAAAGCCTCACAAGTTTGGCCAATTGATTTTTTAAGGATACCAAATCCGTCAATGAGGAAAGAATAACCTCTTCAACAACTGTTCTGGATAAACTGAAGATAGATGGACCCTATCTCACTCATATACAAAAATGAACTCAAAATTGGATCAAAGGCCTAAATTTAAGAAACAAGACTATAAAGCTTCTAGAAGAAAACACAGGGAAGTACCTTCAGATCTTGAGTTAAGCAACTGTTTTCTTAGACTTTATACCAAAAGCATGAGTAACAAAAGAAAAAAATAGATAAATTTAAGATTTTACTGCATCAAGTCTTCATCATGAAAGTTAAAATAAAGCCTGCATAATGGGAGAAAATATTTGGAAACTACATATCTGATAAGGGTATGACTTATAGAATGCATAACAAAATCCTACAACTCAACAACAAAAAGACAAATAGCTCAATTTAAAAATGGGCAAAAGAATTGAACAGAAATTTCTCCAAAGAAGATATACAAATCGCAAAAACACACATGAAAAGATGTTCAACATCATTAGCCATTAGGGAAATGCAAATCAAAACCACAATGACATACCGTTTCATATCCACCAGAATGCTACTACTTTAAAAAGTATAAAATGACAAATGTTGGAGGGGATGTGAAGAAATAGGAGCACTTATTGATTGTCGGTGGGAATGTAAAATGGTGCCACTTCTATGAAAGACAGTTTGGAAGATCCTCAGAAAGTTAAGTATAGAATTACCAAGTGACCTAGCAATTTCACTACCAGGTATATACTCAAAAGATTTGAAAGCAGGGACTCAAACAGGTATTTGCACGCTGATATTCATAGTGGCATTACTCACAATCACCAAAAGATGGAAACAAGCCAAGATTGTTCATCAACAGCTGAATGGATAAACAAAATGTGCTATATACACACAATGGAACATTATTCAGCCATAAAAAAGAATAAAGTTCTGATACATGTGAAAACATGAATGAACCTTGAAGAGATCATGTTGCATGAAATAAGCTAGAAACAAAAGAACAAAGATTTTATGATCTCCCTGATTTGAAATAATTAGATAAGTAAACCCATAGATTCAAAAGCTATAATACAGATTAGCAGGGATTCAGGTGGGTACAAGGAATATAGAGTTAATGCTTAATTTGTACAGGATTTCTGTTTTGAGTGACAGAAAAGTTTTGGTGATGCATGCTAGTGATGACAGCACAGTACTGTGAATGTAACTACCACCACTGAATTATATATTTGAATGTGATCAAAAGGCGAACTTTTAGATTGTGTATGTGTGTATATATAAGAAGAATAAAATTTTAAAAGCAATGGGACTGTACAACACAAATAGTGAACTCTAATGCACAAATAGTGAACTCTAATTATAATAGTATATTTATAATAATATTGTTTTATCAACTCTAACAAAGGTACCACACTAATGCAAAGTGTTAATAGTAGGGACAAATGTTGGGGAGGAAGATGAATATGGAAACTCTGTATATTTTGCATGATTTTTCTGTAAACCTGCAACTTCTACAACAAAAACTTAAATTATTAAATAAAATAAAATAAATAACAATGCATTATTCATACTGATCGCAAATAGCCCAGACGCTGAGAAGAGAGCTGTCAACAACAGTAGCATGACCAATAACAAGAACCATAAATTTTCGCTAGCTTTCCTTCTTAAACTTACAATTTTTTTCTTTGGTTAGATATTATTTATTAGTGACTTAGTTTGTATGGGTTGCTGTGCCAAATGCCACACACTGGTCGGCTTAAACAACAGATATTTATTGGCTCACACTTTGGAGGGAGAAGTTCAATATCAAGTTATCCAGAGATCATGATTTCTCCAAGAATATGGTGCTGGCTTGCCAGCAATCTTTGGGGTTCCTTGGCTTGTAATGCAGCTCTGCTTCCATCACATGGTGATCTCTCACCTCTGCCTTCCACTTCTGACTCCTACTAACCGCGGCCAAATTTCCTCTGCTTATAAGGACTTCAATTGTATTGGATTAAGTCCAACCCTGATTCAATTTGGCCTCACCCAAATAGGATCTTTGAAGGTCCTGCTTACAAAAGTTCATACCCACAGGACCAAGGGTTAGGATTTGAACATGTCTTTATAGGGGACATGATTCAATTTACCACAATTAGATAAGATATATTTATTTACTAGAAAATATTTATGAGATTCCAAGTATTATGTACACTACCATTTTCAGAGAGGTGAATATAAAATAGATAAATTGCATAACAGAACAGATCACAAAAGATGCAAGGTATGTACAGGAAAAGGGAAGACATGTGCAAAGACACAGATGCATGTGAAAGAAAGCCCAAAGACTTGCAGATAATAAAAAGGGTTTGATGCCAGTACTGGGGCCAAGATGTGACTTAGAGTTGGTAAGAGAAGCTCTAAAAAAGGCAAAAATGGCATGCTACGTCATTTGTGCTTTGTTCTGCAGTGGAAGGGTTGGCAAACTTTTCTGTAAAAGGCTAGTCAGTATGTATTTTAGTTTTTGCAGGCCACATACAGTATCTGTACCATATTCTTCTTTGTTTTATGGGTTTTTTTTTGTTTGTTTGCCTTTTATAATCCATTTAAAATGTGAAAACCATTCTTAGTTTGCAGTCAATCCAGAAACAGAGAGGAGGCTGGATTGGCCTGCAAGGCCATGGTTTGCCAATCCCTGCTCCAGTCAGTTCTTTTATCCTGTCATATTGTCAGAAACACCAAGAACTAGGGGAGGGAAAAAGAAATCAGAAGAGCCACCTCAAAGGCGATAGCTGGGCCATGGAGGAAAAGTTTGAGGGTCCTAAAAATATCCACTTTGTTGCCCAGAGTAGGCCTTATGATATCACTATTCCCCGGTCGAATGGTTCATTTTAGTTTTTGAATGCTGAGGTGATAAAGAATAATATATACCTGAACATCTGTGAAAATAATACATACACAGTCATGGATTTGGTTTTCTTATTATGATAAGTATTTTGATCTTTAGAATTAGTTGTTCTCTAGCTATCAAAGAAAGGCTGTGCTTTCAGAACCAGATCACCATGCAGTGAATACAACATCCTTTTGCATTATAATTCATAGCTTTCTTTGAAAAAGCTTTTTGAGTAGAAATCATACCTAAGCAATGTTTTATTCTTCCTGCTTATTGTATCCATCTCACAAAATAAAAAGTCCCAGACACAGTTAATGAGGGGCTTAGCTATTGAGATTGTCTGGTATGTTCAGCTAACCTAAATTAGCTCACAACACATGCTCACAGCCAACAGAGACACAGCTCCCTGTAGAGAGCAAGCAAGGAAGCTGTCTGGCAGGTTCTCTATGGAAGATGGGGAAAGGAGGCACTAAGTCTTACAATTTTGTCCTTTGCTGTCCATATGTCAGTAGCCAGAGAGAGAGTCATTAGGCTGACTTGGCACTCACACAGTGGTGCCAACAAGCTCCTTATTCTAAGTTAAGCCACATGAAAAAATAAAGCCCAAGTCTTCCTGTGTTGAGACACATATCTTTGTTGCTCTTCTGCCTAAAAAATCAGGGTTTGTACTCAACTCGGGCATTAGAAGCACCAATTTCCAATAAGCAATTATACCCAAAGTATCAATTAATATTTTCAGCAGTTCATTTCTCTGTACAGTGCAAGGCATAGATCTGCTTTATCTTGAAACCGATCTTTCGGTGTGCATTTGACTGGACACCCAAAGGCAGATGTTAGTGTTATCACAGATTTATTCAACCTTATGATAACACTTTGAACTTAGACACATCAGAACCTTTTTTATGACCTCTTATCAATTGTCAATTCCCTTACTGAACTTGCTAAATATAGCTGAGGGCAATGCAACAGTGGCTCAGTGGCAGAATTCTTGCCTGCCATGACGGAGACCCAGGTTCATTTCCCAGTGCCTGCCATACTTAAAAAAAAAAAAAGATGAATATTGCTGAGAAACAAATTGGGAATCTTGCCATATAAAAATATCTTATCATTCTCAGTAACGCAAAGTGATGCTACTTCCCTGCACTTTCTGTATTTGCTTTCATGTTCATGTATTCTACATTTGATTCTGATCTTAACTCGCTAAAATTTCCAGCAAATCTAGAGCATAACTCTGAAAGCCATCACATAGTTCTATCTATTCAGGAATAAACAATAAGTAATTAAGAATTATAGTCTCAATTAAAAAATTTTTATATAAAAACTAGTTCAAAAACTGAGCAATGAGCACAAATTTTTTAAATAACATAATTGAAAATATGAAAGAACTATCCTTAGGCCATGACACTCAACTAACAATCATCATATACAGTAAAACTCAACTGAGAAGTTTTGTTAATATTCATCTAGGCCTGTAAAAAATGGACCTCTGTATTGTAAAACCTATGTTCATTTTTTCAAAAAACAAATTTATAAAGTGCCAATCATGTACCAGCCAACAAACTAGGCAAGAGAATAAAAAGTTGACTAAAAGATACTATACAAACATAGCAAAATGGAATAAATACCATAATAATGGTATATTTGTTATTACAGAAAAGGAAAGAAAACAATAAAGCTCTTCCAAAGGTAACATTCGAACTGGTTCATTTGAAATAGCCTTATAAACTGTGAATTACCACAAGTGAAATGGATCCTGCCTATGTTTATAGTGAGGAACGTGCATTCTTAGCCCAGTAAGATGGGACTGCAGGCTCCCTAAATTACAAACACGGACAAACACACACACACATACACGCACTGCCACAGTCAGCTCCTGCTGGAAGTTTCCTTTGTCACCCCTCTGGATCCCCCATGGTGCTCAGAGAGACAAGGTCTGAGGTAGCCAAAGGATAGTGGCACTTGGCCAGTGAGTCATGAATAAAAGTGTGTAACGAGCTTTAAAAGTGACAAATTCTTTGGAAATCAAATTAAAGGAATTAAAAGGAGAAAAGTTCCCAAAGTAGTGATTATAAAAACCTGGAAGAAAATTCCTGAGACCTTAAAACAGACAGAGGGGAGGGGGGCCAAGATGGCGGCTTAGCAAAACAGACAGAGGACTTAGCAATTGAAATCAGTGGTTCAAAGAATAAGTCCCAGGAGCTTTGAAGAGATCCTTTTCCTAAAATTTTGACTTTTAGGAACTCAAACTATTTCTACAGCATGCTCCACAATAATTATCTTTCAAGTACAGTAGGTTTATAGTTGTGATCAGTTATTTCCATCATTCCCTGCTCCTCTCCATGAGAAATTGCTTCCTATTCCCAATCCTTAAAATAATATTTCAAGTCATAAACAGATTTATTTTGAAATAGTAATCCAAATTATCTGTATTTATTAATATCTCCCTTTACTGATTAAAAGTAAAAGAACAGCATAATAATGCTGCTATAAACATTGGTGTTCAAGTATCTGTTTACAAAAATATTTTCACTCTCTTTAGGTATATGCGTAGGTGTGGAATTACTGAGTCACATGATAATTCTATATTTAATTTTTTGAAGAACTGCCCATACTGCTTTCAATAGTTACTACACCATTTTACAGTCCTACCAAAAATGCATTTAGAATTCAAATTTCTCCATATCCTCTCCAACCTCTCATTTTAGACACCAGCCACTAGTTCAAGAATCCCCTAGACTTCCATTCCTCCAGACCAACTGGCTACAAATCCAGAATTCCCCCAAACACCCTCAGGTTCAATAATTCAGTTGGAAGACTTACAGAACTCACTGAAACTTATTTACACATGATCACATTTATTATAGGGAAAGGATACAAACTGAACCAGCAAAGGAAGAGGGCGGAGTGTGGGAGGGGACTAAATGTGACACTTCCCATGGTCCTCTCCTCATGGAGTCATAGAAGGCATTACCTTCTCTTAGTCATATGTTATCATACACAGAGAATATTGCCAACCAGGGAAGTTTTCCAGAGTCTTTGGTGTCCAGGGTTTTAATTCGGGCTCATTCACATACTGACTGCATGGCTGACCTTTAGTCTCCAGCTCCTCCCAGAGGGGCTAAAACCTTTAGTCTCCAGTTCCTCTGGAGGTCAGAAATAATACAGTGTGCCTCAAAGCATTTATCATAAATCACATTGTTAGACTCTCTGATGGGCAAATCCCCCAAGCAAATAAAGTTACATCTGTCAGGCAGGACATTCCAGGAGCCTCAAGACCACTGCCCAAAGGCAAAGGCCACACCTCTCTTTAGAGAAAGTTAAACTTCCCTATCCTGATATTTTTGTTGTGTCACTCTAGTTTTTCCACAGTCTCTCTCAAAGTGAAAATAAGTCTCCAAAGTTGTGAGGACCCCCTTGGAAATTTCCAACATAAGAAATTGGCATAATCAGCAATCAGCTTCTAATTAAATGTCAGTGGTCATGGCCCCAGAACATTCTTGCTAAATAATTTCTTATTAGATACCATTCAGAATAGCAATCATGCTCTGTTTTTATATCCAAAAAGAGTCTTTGAATTGAAAATTAAATAACTCCTAAATTTTCCATGCCATTATACAATATCTTATTAATTGCTTAAAATCTCCTCCTACTATAACTCCTGCATAATGCTCTGTCACCTTCACAGCTCTGCTCACTCTGATTTTCAAGGTTATCACAAAACTTCTATTCTTCCATTTGACTCCAAACTCACACTTATAATTAACCCTTATTTAGCAACTGTATATATCTTCCCAATTTCTCTTTCTTACACGTGAATAGAGTCTCAACCCCCAGGATCTTACTAAATAAATTATATCTGCGTCTCGTCCATCAAGACTGTCGGATCTCAAATTTCCAGAGTGTATTCTCATCAGTGGTTTATCCTTTCTCCAATCTATAGCTTAGTTATCTTTTCAAAATATTAGGAAAAAGGATAAGAAATTATATTTTGTTATTCAAAATTTCAGAAAGTTTCTTGACAGATCCAAGTTTTATTATTGTTTTCAACTTGTTATTCTATGCAGCACAGATAACTTTTCTTTAGTGTTCATTAAGATGATAGAATAAGTCTAATCTCTGCCTGTCTGCCATTTAAATAAAGAACTAAGTTATTGTTGGATCATAACTGCCATCACCTACAATCCTGAGACTCAGTCAATTTGGCATTTTGAGTTGCATTTATGGCAGTAGGAAAAATGATAATGACTCACTCTTTTATTCTTTGGTTGTCAGATATTTCTATAGAAATCAAAAAAATTGCACTAACTTTGTTATTGGACACTGCCATTTGCAAATACCACCAATCTCAGCAATTGACAATGTAATGAAAGAAAAATAACTTTTCATCACAAATTGCACTTCCTTTTCTTCCACAGGAAAGAAAAATCTATCAGAGTAATGGCAAAACATTCAATAATGACTTTGGTGGTGGCAGAGGAGAGTTTAAGTCCTTACATACAAACTAATATGTCATCAACTGCAGCCAGTCTTCAGAGCTAACCAAGTTTAAAAAATAATGGATGTAAATGTCATAATTTGAAAGTTCCTATGTTATACTTAATGCTGTTTCATTTGGGCTAATATAGAAACTGAAAAACAAAGAAAAAAATTAATGCTTTCTTGCAAAAGCAAACTTTTAACAGCATTAAAGCTTTTGAGGCATTTGACTTAAATCCTGTTTTGAGAAAAGTTTCATTAAGAACTCAGAGAAAATGCTAAGCATGAACTTGAAAACCTTTTTAATGACCCCTTAATGGAATTTTACATGTTATTGTCACACTCCATATTGATAGATTTTGACAGCTTAATAATATCCTTGATGAATCAGAATCAATTTATGCTTAAGACCTATGACTCTCTTATGTAACTAATGAGGTAATTATTGCTCCTTCATTTGCAGGAGTCTTTACATGGCATGAGTGACGCTATAAAATCTCACACTGTGACCTACAATAGCACACTTAAAATTCTCCCTTCCAGAATACCATTGTTAAGTTTTAATAAATAAGGTACAGATGTTTATGAAGATATTAACTGCCAAGCAAAGATAACGATTGTTGGTATATGCTAAAATATGCTATTTTAAAATTACTAACTTCCATTATTCATAAGCGTACCTGAAGTCAGTGGAAAAAGTATTGTATCACTGATAGCCCCAAAGTCATGTACAGTCACAATATCAATTGCAAATTATTTTAGAATTCAGCGTTCAGGTTTCTTTATAAAAATATCCTCTCCGATACTAGTTAGATTTGCTTTAACTGCAACCACTTGTATATCTACTCCACTGAAATAATACTATAAACCTCCTCACATTTAGATATATTCTCAGCAAGAAAAAGACAGAGATCTGAAACATATTTTCTGTAAGATTTAGTCCAACCAAACAACTGAGGTAAGCTTATGCCTGTGGTGTAAACATCAGAAATTCACAGAGGGAAGTCATTCTAATCTTTTTGTAGAAATGGACCTCAACTGAATTGTTGATAAATGTCAGGTTAGGAACTATTGTAGATCAGTGAACATGGCCTATTAATGTTCATGAACCATGTGAGTAATGTCCTAAGAAAACACTAGTTTACAGAAAGTTCTATGTCATCATGCTCCATGCTAGTCACCTATCATTTAGTTGGTTATTGGTTATAGGAGGTCTGTCATTCCTAAAACAAACTCCACCTGGAACTTTGTGTCTGGTATTTGAAAAACAATATACTAACCATTATAATCAGAGTAACGATTAATCACACTAATGTTTTTGTCAATAATAAGAACAAGTTACAAAGAAACTGAAAAAATAATCAACCTTAGAGCTCTAATGTCACTATGCCTAAGCACGAAAATAACTGCAAGAGAGTTCGGGACTGAGCAAACAACAGCCATGCTTGGGGGTAGGAGGAGGGAATTTGGATTGAGAGAAGTCCTCACATATTAAAGCTGGAAGAGGAATTGAAGGAGAAAGGAAATCTCATTTATTTAGCAAATTCTGTATGTCAGGCCCATGCTATGACTCTGTCTTAATTCATAATAAGCTTAATCGATGCTTGCAATGATCTTGTGAGAAAGGTAAGACTACCTTTGTTTTACAGAGGAGAAAACAAAATTACCAGGGGATCAGCTATGTAGTACAGGCCTGAGGCAGAATCCCAGCTCCAGTAATTCCAGAACCCGCCTTCTTTTCACCAGTCTGCATAGAGGGAATTCTCCATATACAGAGAGAGAATGTGATTTGGTTTTGTGAGATTTACCCTCTAATACCCACTCAAAGGTTGCCTTCCGTTCTTTATCTACATGGTGGTTCCCCCGAGGGTTGAATTTCTAGAAAGAAACATTAATAATTTGCCTTTTGCTTACTTAATAAACTCTGAAGCCATTGGTGAACACTTTTAAATGGAGACTTTCCCTCTATAGGGATTTATTGACCCTATGAATGACCTCAAATAATCTTTCAAAGGCACCCAGGACTCAAAGCTCTATACCCAATTGTCACATAGTTCTAATGGTGTGATAAAACCAAGTACAAATCCAAAGGTTTTCTTCTCACAAACCAGCTTAAACAGTGCTATAACATAAGAATGAAAACTCTTGAGTGTTTGCTATTAGAGTACCAAAAATAACTCTATTTTCACATTACAACAGCTTCCCAGTAATGAAAGACCTATGATTGTGCCGTTGGTACACAGTAGCTTGAAGATGACCTTAATGAAGTGTTGTGAGCCTAAATATCAATCAATAAGCTAAGCCCACCTATTCCAGTGAGGAATTATACAGCAAAATGCTAGAATACTATATCTATAAATTTTAAATAATATTAGAAAGTGCATTTTAAATTTCTTATATATTGAGCTAAATATGCAAATAATAACAATTATTTGTTTTTCAATGTGCCAAATGCAAAAAAAATTCTTAATTTCATTGGATATTCATATTCCAATATACTTAGATAGCTATAACTTTGAGACTATTTCACAAAGCAAGATTTATTTGTTAAAATTTCTTAGTCCAGACAAAAAAACAAAGAAATTAAATTTGATATAATTCTGGCACAGTGGCTAAAACTATTAAACCTTGAAACTCCTTTTTAATGCCAAATCCAGAATGCTAAACCAGAGATCTTGCCAGCATATGTCTCTTTTAAAATAAGACTGAACAGAGCAACAACCTTGAATTTCTCACTTACCCTTTGTATTTCATCCCAATTGCATCTCAGTATCTAATTTCAGCTACCATTAGAAGTACTGATTATTGCCAGCCATTGCACCTGTACTTATAGCCACCTGACAGGCCAGCATCAGTTAATCTTAAGAAGGTCTACTTCAATTGATCATTGTCCTCAAAGTTTGATATTCTTTGGGTAAAAATTCAAGACAGGAATGCTTAAATCAGTCAGATGATTTAGATCAATGCTGAGCGCAGTGGAGTATAGATGTATCATTCATTACAAATGAACCTGCTGGGTTAGTAGACATGTAAGTTGTTGCTTCTCTGTGACTGATACTTGGGCAAACATGAGCACAGTCTTCTCACTCTTAAAGCTCCATGGCTGCTTTTAACATCCATATCCCTTCACCTTTTCCCAGAGGCTCCCATGACATCTACCTTCATAAAGCTGTCCCCAGAACAAGTCTCCCTTGGTTGTAATATTCAGCTAGATATTTTTAAGCACTGAGTAAAAGAATGAGCCCAAATCATATTGCATCAAAGAGTATGAAATTAGAGCAGTTAGGGCCAAAGCAGCAACAATATTCCATTATATTCATGAAGAGATTTTCTCTTACAGCATTTTGCAGATATAATCACATCTGTCTGCACAACTTTCCCATGAGGAATGCCAGTGGGAGGATGATTATCCAGATTTTATACACTGTTAATGACAAACAAAGGCACCGGAGAGAGAGCAAGTTTGTATTTCTAGTCCCTGGGGAGCTGGAGAAATAACTCAGGCTTTTGAGTCTCAGGAATCTCTGCTTTCTGGCAGAGAGTGGACTAGCTCTACGACTCATTAAAGAGCTTGTTTTAAGGAGGGTACTCCTTTAAAAGCCCATCAAATGCTTTTATATATTACTTTGAGGGATTTGAATCTGAAATGAAGGAAAGCTATTAGAAAATACCTACTGGGTCTGTGGCAAGAGGGAAGAAATTGCAGTCACTCTATCAGATCTAAGATTTGCTCAACTTTTATATTCTCTGGGACTAGAGCTCTCTTCAGACTTTGGAATCGGCCAATCATTTTAGCTGTTATTTCAAATTGGAGTCATGATATTTAAAATCTTCTGTGGACATGAAACAACAATAGTCAATCATTCACAGGGTCTCTTTGTTTATATCTCATATAATATTTAAAATACAACAAGTCACCCAAGTTTTCAATACTTAGAACAAAATGCTGTTCTAATCTAGATGCATGCGCCATGGTCAAAACCATATCACTCCCATCCATCCTACTGTGGTCTCTCAGCCTTTTAAGTAATTTAACATATCACCTCACATTTCAGTTTTTTCCATAATTTATTCATTCTTCTCAAGCATATACAGTCAGATAAAACCAGGGCCAGAGACATAGGCTGTAAATTTCATTAAATATTCTTCCTTGACAAAGGACAAACCCTGGTCAAAATTGAAAGGCCTACGCAAAGTTAATTTGTGGTGCTCTCTTCCCAATTAAAAACCTTCCTCCTCTAAATTTTATGACTTTTCCTATATACCTCAAGCTCATGAAAATAAAGAAAATGGGGAAATGTAGCAGGGTCCCTATGCAGTGCCCTATCCCTCCTCTGCCCAGTCTTCTCCCAACACCTACATATCTTTCTCTGGGCTGAGCCCATCTGCCACCACATCCTGCAGATTGTGTCTACGAAATATTTCTCAATCTTACCCTTTTCTCTAGTTCCACTTCATATCTTCAGCTAATGTCATTTTCATCTCTGGCCGGGAAGACTACAATATTTTTCTAATTGAAATCTTTAACTTCAGTCTCATCCCTTCAAATCCTTGATTTTTCTAAGTAAAAATATGGTCATATTGGCTCTGATTAAAATCCTTCAATTATTCCCCATAACCCTCTGGAAAATAATGTCCAAATTTCTTATAATGGAATCACAAGCCTTCATTATCTGACCTGTCTGCCATTCCAGCCTTGTTTCCTTTGGGTTCATCTTGATGCATCAGCCACTCAATTACTTCTACCTTTCTCTGTCACACATCCATGTCTCTGCCAATATGTAGCTTTGTAGGATGTTCCTCTAATCTCTCCTATACTCCTTCCCAGTGGAGCTTGTTTGTCCTGGAAGAAAGCTTGTCCTAAAAGAAAGATTGTTGACACAATCTTTATTTGCACTTATACCACTGTATTAAAATTATTTATAAATTTCATTCATCCAACACATATTTGTTGAGTTGCTTCTTTGTTATAAGCACAAATGTGTGCCTGAACTCTGGACATAGATTATGAGCTGTGCTGGCTTGAAAGGATTTATGTACCCTAGAAAAATCATGTTTTAATCCTAATCAATCTTTTGGGAGCAACCACTTCTTCTAATCCCTATTCAGTACTATAGGTTGGAAACTCGATTAGGTTATCTCCATGGGGATGTGACTCACCTAATCGTGGGTGTTAACTTCTGAATAGAGAGAGATGTGACTCCACCCATTTCAGGTGGGTTTTGATTACTTTACTGCAATCCTTTAAAAGAGGAAGCATTTTGGAGAAAGTTTGAGAATGACAAGAGCAGCAGAGACACCAGAACTACAGAGTCCACCAGCCAGCGACCTTTGGAGATGAAGGAGAATGCCCCTGGGGGAGCTTTATGAAGCAAAAGTTCTGGACAGGAAACTAGAAGACGTAGTCATGTTCGCCATGTGCCTTTTCAGTTGAGAAAGAACCCTGAACTTCATCGGCCTTTCTTGAGTGAAGGTAACCTCTTGATGGTGCCTTAATTTGGACATTTTTATATACTTGCTTTAATTGGGACATTTTCATGGCCTTAGAACTGTAAACTTGTAACTTATTAAATTCCTCTTTTTAAAAGCCTGTCCAGGTCTGGTATATTGCATTCCAGCAGCTAGCAAACTAGAACATGAGCCAAACAAATAGGGACATTGATCATGGGTTTATAGTTTACTAGGAGGTATACTGCATTCCAGCAGCTAGCAAACTAGAACATGAGCCAAACAAATAGGGACATTGATCATGGGTTTATAGTTTACTGGGAGAGACAGACATTAATCAAATAATCACAAAAGAATATAATTGTAAACTGTGGTAAGTGTTATGAAAGAATAGTAAAAAGAGATATGAGCATCTGAGCAAAAGGAATTGATCTAGCCTTGGAGGTGAATGATGGCTTCTCCAAGGAAATCCCATTTGGACAACTGTGACAGAGAATGAGAAATGGAGAGAAGGAGAAAGGTATAGAGGGAGAAATGTCAGGAAGAAAGCAAGGAGGGAGGGAGAGAGAAATACAATTAAGTTACAGGGAATTCCAAGCAGAGAAAAAAAATATGGCTAAAGACTGAATCAGGAAAGAGAATGGGTTAGATCAGTTTTAGCTGGTACAAATGTTTCTTTGCTACAAAATATTTCTTTTTCATTTTTCACAATTTAACATTCTCTGAAAAAGTGAAAATATGTATATTCTGGTTTATTATGGGGTTCTTAGAGTAATCCTACATAAGAAAATGATAAGGACTAGTGGCATACCATGACATAATCAGCATTTATAGAGGGCAAGTCCTGAATATGTAATGCTGAATTCTTGAATTCAGTTGAAAGAACTCATCAGCATATTGATATATGTAAACCTAGCAAATTTCTCTTGATCAGTACCTTCCTTCTCCAGTAGATAATTATTCTCCATCTGCAGATATGTAAACCCCTACAAATTTAAAGAAAATAGAATTTTTGTCTGGAATAAAATAGGTCATGCAACCCTTTATTGTAGCTCTATGCATAGACTTGTTCTTATCCAGAGATACACTATAGAATCCAGATCTAGAAGGCTGTTTAAGAAATGAGTTAGTAGCACAATTATAAAATATGCTTTCATTAATTGTAACAAACGTGCACACCAAAGAAAGGAGTTAATAATAGGATGGCATATAGGAATCCTGCATTCTTTGCATGATTGTTTTAAAGACATGGCTAATTGATCACAACCAACCTTCCTAAAAAACTTCAACTCAGAGCAGGCCACGGTGGCTCAGCAGGCAAGAATGCTTACCTGCCATGCCAGAGGGTTCGATTCCCAGTGCCTGCCCATGTAAAAAAACAAACAAACAGACAAAAACTTCAACTCAGCTTCAAAATCTTCCTCATGGAACACTCCAATCAATTCTTAATCAATCAGGTCTTTTTACAATTAAAATCTGTTTTGGCATTCCCTTCTACTTTGAAGTTGAACTATGTATCTGTTAATGACATTGTCATGATCAGGTTCATGTGTCAACTTGGTCAAGTGGTGGTACCTGTTTGTCTGGTTGGCAAGTGCTGGCCTGTCTGTTGCTATGAGGACATTTCATAGAATTAAATTGTGATCACATAGGCTGCATCCACAGCTGATTCCATTTGTAATCAGCCAAGGGGAGCATCTTCTACAATGAGTGATGCTTCATCTAATCTCTAGAAGCATTTTAAGGAGGATTCAGAAGAGACAGGATCTCTTCCTACTTCAGCCGGCAAGTCTCTCCTGTGGAGTTCATCCAGACCCTCCATCGGAATTGTCAGCTTCATAGTCTACCCTACAGATTTTGGACTCTAAGTTCCCATAGTTACATGAGGGACTTTTATAAATTTTATATTTATGAGTATTTCCTGTTGATTCTGTTTCTCTAGAGAACCCTAACTAATACAACTTGGTACCCAGCATGGTTCTTATGAAATAGAATCTTAAAAATGGGTTTTTATGATTGGTTATCTACTCTGACTAGACTCAAAGGCACTAAGGACTCTAATTCCTGTAATCAGAATGATACTGCCAATCCATGGGGTGAGATGGCAAAAGAGATAGTCAAAATATCACCATTTGATTTTTCTAATGCTTTGCTTGTATGAAGCCAGGCTCTGGGTGATAATGTTTTGACACCTTTATGGAGTTTTGTGGAAATAGGAGGTATAGAGATGTTGGCTGGTTGTTGTTAGATACACTGGATACATTAATGACTGAAAGGGATAGGCTTAAGGCTTCAAATGAGAAGCTTAAGTGCTGTCTGGCAGATGTAGAAGTTTCTATGAGTGTCCTGAAGGAAAATCTTATTTCCTGTAGCCCTAGACTTGAGATCTCTGAAAATCAGACTAAAAAACTTGTTAAAGTAGTAACTTTACAACACAAACTGAAATCTCAATCTTGCATGGTATCTGCCATAAAAGTAAGGGCATTGATTGGAAAGGAGTGGGACCCTGAAAAATGGGATGGCGACATAAGGATTGATAATGATGTCTGAGTGAGGTTGAAACCCTAGGTCATGCTGAGTCTTATCTAGATAACCCTGTAACAGTCTGCCATGAGGACATAGTCACCCCACTTCCAGCCTGCCTTGAGGAGTTGGCCACCCAAACTCCTCCTGAAGGGATTAGCCCTATATCATTAATCCTGTTTGACCAGATGAAACCGCAAATGAATGCCCTGAAACAAATGGCTTGGAAGATATTTTTAATTCTTTTCATGACCCACCCCCACTACCCCTCATTTCTTCCAGACCTAAAGCTAGACTAAAGTCCCAACAGGTGCCTAAAGGTGTGGTACAAAATATCACACATGAGGGGGTGCATTATACTCCAAAGGAACTGTGTGGTTTTCCAATTTATATAGACAGAAATCAGGAGAATATGTATGGCAATGGATGTTAAGGGTGTGGGATAATGGTGGGAGGACTATAAGGCTGGATAAGGCTGACTTTATTGATATGCACCCACTAAACAGAGATTCCGCATTCAATGTTATAGCTTGAGGAGTTAGAAAAGGCATTAACAGTTTGTTTGGAAGTTGGCTGCAACATGGGTCAAAAGGTGGCTGACATTACCTGAAGTTGAAATGCCAGAACTGCCCTGGTATAATGCAGATGTGGGGATCCAGAGGCTTAGAGAGATTGGAATGTTAGAGTGGATTTATCATGCAAAGCCTCTTCATATACCCCAGGAATGTCCAGAGGATGCACCTTTTACCAGAATAGTGAGAAATAAATTCGTGAGACTAGCGCCATCATTACAGATTACACAGCTGAAGAGCTCTGTAGCTGCACTTCTCTGTAGGTCAGATATTACTGTGGGAACTGCCATCACTGAGCTGGAATCCTTAAACATAATGGGGAGGACCAGATCCCAAGTTGGCAGAAGCCAGGTGGCTGCACTTAATTGCCAAAGACAGGGTGGATGTGACTATTATAATGGACAGCAAACTCAAAGCAGGAGTCAAAATAATCTGACTCACAGAGATTT
>PVIY010013173.1:0-59875 GCA_004026745.1 Myrmecophaga tridactyla
CATCTTGTTATTCAAGATGTAATGGAGAGGCTGGAGGGAACTGCCTGAAAATGTGGAGCTGTGTTCCAGTAGCCATGTTTCTTGAGGATGATTGAATAATGATACAGCTGTCACAATGTGACTGTGTGATTGTGAAAACCTTGTGTCTGATGCTCCTTTTATCTACCTTGTCAACAAAGGAGTAGAACATATGGAATAAAAATAAATGATGGGGGAACAAATGCTAAAATAAATTTAGTTTAAATGCTAGTGATCAATGAAAGCAAGGGGTAAGGGGTATGGTAGGTATAATCTTTTTTTTTTCTTCTTTCCTGTGTTCATTTTATTTCTTTTTCTATTGTCTTTTTATTTCTTTTTCTGAATTAATACAAATGTTCTAAGAAATGATGAATATGCAACTAAGTGATGATATTGTGAATTACTGATTATGTATGTTTTATTTTGTTTGTTTTTTAAATTAATAAATTAAACAAACAAACAAACCTCAATTAGCAAGGTGATTTAGTGGTAGAATGCTTGCCTACCATGCGGGAGACCTGGTTTTGATTCCTGGCACATGCACCCCACCCCCTCAAAAAACCAAACAAACGAAAACCAAAATACCCCATAATTAGTACCATTTCTTATACACTAGAATAGCTAATTAAAAAAAAAAACACACGGAAAATTACAAGTGTTGAAGAGGGTGTGGAGAAAGAAGAATACTCATTAATTGTTGATGGGATTGCAAAATGGTGCAGTCATTGTGGAAGACAGTTTGGTAGTTCCTGAGAAAGTTAAATATAGAATTATTATATGACCTGGCAATCCCAGTTCTAGGTATATACCCAAAAGAAATGAAAGCAGGGCCTCAACAGATATTTGCACATTGATGCTCATAGTGGTATTATTCACAATTTTCAAAAGATGGAAGCAACCCAAGTGTCCACCAACTGGTGAATGGATAAATAAATGTAGTCTATACATACAAGGAGTATTATTCATTCATATATAGGAATGAAGTTCTGATACATGCTACAACATGGATGAACCTTGAAGATAGTATGTTGAGCGAAATTAAGCAGATACAAAAGGATAAATATTGTATGATTTCACTGATATGAAATAATTAGAATATGCAAATTCATAGCATCAGAAACTAGAATATAATTCAGCAGAGGCCAGAGTAGGAGTAGGGAATGGGAAATTAATGTTTAAATAGTACATAGTTGGTACACAAAATTATCTTCCAATCCATGGGCATGGATTATTTTTTCATTAATTTCGGTCTTTTAAAATTTACACTCAACTTTGAACACATCTCCTTACTGTTTCCTTAGCTACTCCGGTTTTTATCCATTTGACATTCTCAGATAGCCCTGGTTCAACCCACTGCACACTTCTTCCTCTTCTTTCCTCACCTCCTCAGTTCATGATGGAACATTCAGAAGATTTAACAAAGGCACCAAAGGCTTGGCTGCACCTTTGGCTCATCTAGGCCTGGAAAGCAACTCATTATTGTTGCTTACCAACCCCCACCCCAATCAGCTTCATTTTAAGGAGTGAGCCAAAAAGCAAGGGCAGAAACGACTGGTGTCTGAGGAAGCCTCCCAGAAAGAACAGAAAGATAAGGGGAACAGAACAATTACTCTGTAGCTACCATTCTTGCTGTCAGCTGAGATAAAAAAGGATTGATGGTTAGAGACCCCAACTATGGGGCAGGCTGTCTCAGAAGTAGGAAATGTGGAAGACATGGAAGGCAAGGTATAGAAAATGTAAGTGAGGTTTCTAAACTTACTTTTCTTTTGCATTCTGAACTTGTACTTCACATTGGGAACTGAGATTCTCCCTCCATCCCCCCAAATCCTTGCCTCCAAACCCATAATCTGAAATAACAAGGTTCATGAGCCAAGAATGGAACATCAATAGCTACTCTGGGGGAAGTTTATTTATCAGTAACAGACTGGGAAGGGTGGTCTTTTGAGCTCCACCAAAATGCTGTAATCATTGAAAAACTTCAGACCAGTACTTTAATAGAAACAACAAATTAAGCTTTTTTTTCACAGAAACAACTGAATTGTGTATTGACGTGCTTAGTTTTACAGAAAACATTAAAACAATTCACAGTACTGTAGAATAAACATAGGACAATCTAATTATGCATGGAGCTAAGATAATGTTACAATAAATTCCCAACCCAGGTTGCTTTGAGCCCTGGCGGTAATTTTACAACTCTTTTTGGGAGAAGATAAAAATCTTCAGTGTACCATGTGCACAAAACTTCTCATAGGATTTTTTTGTTTAATCAGAAAAAAAAGTTTTTGTCCTTCTAATGATGTCAACCTATGCTAGAGACAGATATTGTTAAGAACTTTTTCTTTGGCCTAAGGTAATCGTTTGAACCAGTTGGCTTAATTGGTTGAAGGTGGTGTTGGGAACCAAAGTTGGTAGGAACTGGGGTCCCTGCAAAGGCCAAAGACCGCTTGATGAACAGAGACCATTAGCTCTGAACTCAGCTCTAAAGAGGACTGGTTCCTGTATGTTCAGGGTTACTATGAGTATTAAATGAGGTACTGTATAAGACAGTGCTGTGTAAGTGCTGTTATCATACGTCTGTATGATAGCTGGTGATGGTCAAAAAAAAAAGAAAAAAATCACTGTGAATGCCCCACTGTAAACTTCCTACCATTGATGTTAGGTGGCAATGCGAAGCACTTAGAGAGGTCTGAAGCATGCTCTCGGTGTTAAAAAAAAGTGTATTATACTACATTTGCTTAGTTAATTTATACAACATATGGATTTGATTTTTTTGCTAACAGTATATCAGTACTTCACACAAAACAATTCTTGAGCATTAAAAATATTAAAATACTTCCTATCCCGATTGCTTTCAATCTCAGCCAAACTTCCGTGTGAAGCTCAAGTTTTAGACTGTAGAGTGATAGCTGTTAAACGCTCACAACAAGGGACTATTTGTGGTCCTCTAAAGGAAGCCTGGGACTCATGCACACTTGATATTAGGCCACTGTGGCTGCTGGAAATGCCGGCATAGTTCTGACGTTTCTGCTGAGTGTTGACAACAGGAGTTGATACAGTGTTTAAGATAATAAGTTTTTTTTTTCCTTCTCCCTGGAAACTCCGGACTCTCATGACATGAGGACATGTGAGGGGGATGGATAGTTTAAATACTTTTCGGCTCGCTGGTGTTATAATGGCTTTTCATTTACACGTTCAGGACTGGCAGTGACATGGAAGTTCTGTTTCCTCCTTCCCCAACATCAAGATAAAGTGAAAGTAAACAGGCGCTTGGAAAATTACTAGTATTCTTCCTAATCTCTGTTCATGAGCAAGAGTGGCAGGAAATTTGCTACATTTTCTTTCTTTTCCAAATTGTTGTATTCACAACTTTCCATAGCAGAGTTCGTAGAAAATATTTATTTCTATACTATACTATACTTTTAGAGTAAAAACTTTTTTTAGTTGGCTTTTTGCTTATGCTTGCTCTAAAAGGCAGAGGCTTCTGAAAAGGCTTTGTGATCCATCTTAATTTACATTTCTATGAGAAAGATAATTTATTCTTTCGCTGAAATTGGACATTTACCTCATGTCTATTCTTCTGAGGCAGTCATGTGCTTTTACAGAAGAGAACCAGGACATTTCTGACAGGGCTCTTCTTGCTGTCTAATTTAAGTAATACCTCAGTATTTTTCTATTTGGGAGAATTTATTTTGAACAGCAGTGTGCCGCCTTCACAGAAAATATTAGATAGTCTACTTGGCAACAGTGTCCAAATTAAAACATCTCTATTTCTGATTTCTTGAAAATGAAACAAAGGCTGAAGTAAGAAAGACATTACAATGGTTAATACAGACTGCTGAGTTCAGTGTTTGTCTCAATTTCTTACATAAATCTGATTCTCAAGGTCATTTGGCATACTCATTCCCACCGGATTTGACTGTGGGGTGGATAATGACATTTTGCAATGAAAGGTTTCAAAGGCTGGAACCTTTGAAGAGAAAGCTTTGATAAATAAGATTGTGGATGTGAACTCCATGAGAAAAGGGACTTGCTTTTTTTTTTCCCCACTGCTGTAGCCCCGTGCAAAAAACAATGCCTGGTACATAATGAATGCCCAATAAATATTTGTTGAATAAAGCATTGTATCTATATAAAACTAAAACTATTCTCATATACTTTCAAAGCCATTTAGTAATAACTGTCACTTATCACTTATTTTGAACTTGGCACATCATTTCTTCATTAAAAGGTGCTGGTACATTTATTAAAAAATTTTTTTTTGAGAGGAAAAAACATGTATTGAAAAAACAACATGTGAGCTAAATATTTATTATTCAAACTAAAATGTGCAAAGCACACGTTGTTATGGATACGAGGCTGAGATGAATCAAATGGACTCTGCCCTCAAGATGTTTGTGAGGAATCTAAAAGGGGAGATAGACATAAACATAAACATAAATTCTTAAGTATTATTACAAAGAAAGCCTTGAAGCAGAGAGGGGATTAAAGAGCCAGACTGAGCTCCAGAGAGGCCTGCAGGGTGGGCTTTGGATCCTTATTTTATTATTATTTTTTATCGTTATTGTCTAGCATACTCAGTTTTTGCTTGACAAATGAATGAATAAATGATCTCCCTTATAACTGAGCCCAAATCCTTGTGTTCAAGATAAAAGGAAAAAACGAAATAAGAAATAAGAGAATAAAATCAGACAGGGTGCATGGGTAGTTTCACTGGTAGAATTTTCACCTGCAATGCGGATGATCCAGGCTTGATTCCCGGGCCATGCACTCCAAAAGACAAAACAAAATGAAAACAAAAACAAAAACAAATTATGGTGAATATATAAGTTTGGTGATTATATTGAGAGCCACTGAATGTACCCTTCGGTTAAACTGTATTGTCTGTGAATAAACTGTTAAAAAGAAAGAAAGAACAAATGATATGTTCTTTTAACGGATCAGAGGAGTTTTAGACCACATCTAGATCAGGGGTCATTGAGGTGGGATTGAAGAGTGACATCCTAGGCTCAAATAAATTAGTAAAGGTATGGCGAGGGATGGTAAACTGCAGAGCAGGTGTGAGGAAGGGTTAAGTAGCCTGACTTAACCTGGAACAAGGTATGGTGGGAGTTGAGGATGAAGTAGGCTGGGTTTAGGGGTGAGGAGGGCATGCGCTGTTGGGTTGAAGGGTTTCTTAGGTAGGCAAAGGGAAGTCATGGGGTTCACTTTGGGGAACCACCCTGATCAGGGAGATTAGGTGTATTGGGAAGATTAATCCAGCACTGGGGGAAATTGGGATAGAAGAGGATTGGAATAAAGGCAGCGAGACCAGTTAATGCTTATATTCCAAGTAGAGACAAAAGCTGCAAGGATCTCATTTACGACATGGCAGAGAGATCTAGAGAGTTTAAGAAAACTGAAAAGGAAAGGACAGGTGGTTGATTAGATCTGGGAGGTGAGAGACTAGGGGAGAGGAAGAATAAAAACTGATTCCAGGTCCAAGTGTAAATGATGGGAGACATGGTGTTTTTTTAAACAGGAATAAGGAAGGCAGCAGGGGCAGCTGGCTTTATTGGGGGTGGGGTGGGGACAGGGATGGGGAAATGAGGTTCAATTTCAACATCTCAGCTGCAAAAGATAGCCAGTTGGGGATGTCCGGCAGGAGGATGAAAAGTTGGTAGTTTGATTAAGCAGGTTTTTTTTTTTAAAGCTGTATTTATAGGAATAGTAAATTCCCATAAATTTTTAAAGTGAAAATTAAATCTTTCTATTCTTTTTTGCCTTTTTCTCTAACTACTGTTTCCAGTATCTTAAGTATTATTATAGAAATCTTCTGTCAATATTGTGCTTTTTATGTCCCCAGGAGAGTTTTGAATTTTTTTTTTTTTTTTTTGCATGGACAGGCACCAGGAATCAAACCCAGGACTCCAGTGTGGCAGGCGAGAATTATACCACTGAGCCACTGTCACACCGCCCTATATTTTTGCTTTTTAAAAACTAGAACGACTTGTGTTTCTTTGAGATAGAAGGCAAAGAACAAGAAGAGAGGTAGAGATAGAAGAAGCAAATTAGAGAGGAATTACTGAAGCAAGAAAAACCTTAGAGGAGGTGAAGAGAAAGTGATACAGGCATATGCTTTTGCGGGAAGAAAGAACTCTTTCCAGACTAGAATGGGCAGACTGTGGTGACAGAAGATTTCTGACGCTGCATCACTCGGATGACCTATGCTCCCTCAGCCTGGGGTGGCAGGATCATCTGAGGGAGAGATGATTTAGAGGAAGATTGGTGGCTTGAGAAGGATGCAGAAAAAGATATAAAATAGTCACTGTGGACATTAGAAGATATCACAGAACTGTTAGATCCAAAAAACAATACAAAAAGTTTATTATTGTGATGATTTATAAAAGCAGTATTACCATAGCAACTTAATTTACAAATTTAAAAATAAATTTACATATTCACATCATATTACATTAAACAATTTTTTTTTACTTAAAATGCTATAGTGTTGAAGAAACACAATAAAACACAAAACAAGTTTTAAATCATGTAATGCCTTCAAAGCATGCTCAGTATGGAAAAATTTAATTTCAGGAACCAGCAGTAAAGATGATTATATCACTGGTCTTAGGTGATGTGAGTTTTAAAAGTCACTTTAACCTCAAATTCTAATCAGAAGCTTACTTGAAGACAGGCTGATAAAAAAGGGAGTTTTTCTGATTCTGTGTAGCCTAAAAAAAACCAGAACTCAGAATTTTATACTCTGATCCACAGGAGGCTAGTTTTAATCAAGGATAACATTATTTGTGATTAATTGGACATTGTACTTTTCTTTTACATGCCAATAAAAATTCCCGTGTGCTGGGACAGGATGGTTTGAGGGTGCAGCAGGCCCACGGCTGCTGGGTCTCCCAGCTCCTGTGGACGCAGAGGTTTATAGCTCTGGGGGGAGGGGAGAACACTGTGCAAAAACATGGCACTGACCCTGGGCTTGGACGCTGTCTCTGGTAAATGCTGGACACTCCGTCTCCAAAGCCAGGGAGGGAATGCCTGGCAGCTGCCTGGGCATGCTTCCCTTAGTCCAGCTGCCAGGCCAAATGATACAGTGGCTGGCAGCTCTGTGGAAATGCGACTTTGAGACCTAAGTGTCAGGGAGTGTTTTTTATGAGGGAAGTAGGACAAAAAACAGGTGTTTACCAATAGGGAGAAATATCATCTAGCTTAATTTAAGCCAAGGAATAGAGGGTTCACTTCAGCTCACACCCTTAAGTTTGGCCCTTAACCCATAAATATGGCCCTTAGAAATAAATAGAAGTCCTACTTCATGTTTCCTGACTTGCAGCAAAGTATGTAAACCTGAAGCCTAAGTCCCAGCAAATACATTATTATTAATTAAAATAGTTAATTTATCTGGCAACTAGTGACATTTCATGAATATAAGCCCTAAAAATTTAATATGAGTGCAATTTTTTTTGTATATAGAATGCTTATTTATACATTAAAATATCAAAGGCACTTTTAGGATACATGATTAAATAAAAATACATCAATAGAAACAGGATTATTTATTGGTTCCTCAGTTTCTATGTCCATGTTGACCATTGAGAGCCCAAGTTTGTACTTCGCCTTTGCCAAATAGTGTAAAGAAAATTGCACCAAATACATTAATAGCAGCAGCAATACAGAAAACAGATTGCCATTCTCCAACAGTGTTCTATAGAGAAAGAAAGAAAAAAAAATGCAGATGAGAAATACTGTAGTCCACTTTATAAAAAAAAGGTGGCCTCAGAGTTGCTACCGCAGCATTGTTCATAAGGGCCTCACACTGGAAATGGCCCGATGTCCACCCACAGGAGAGTGGAATACTATACAGCAATGAGAATAAACTAACTACGACAACATAGATGCAGCTCACCAACAAAATGTTGAACAAACTAAGCTAGACACAAAAGAGTGCATATCGGATGATTCCTTTTATGTCAAGTTCAAAACCCAACAAAATTAGTCTAGGGCGAAAAAGTCAGGAGTGCAGCTACTGTTGGTGGGGTGAGAGAGGAGTGACAAGAAGGAGCACATGGGGGCCTTGCAAAGGCGGTAATGTTCTGTTTCTTGACTGGGCGCTGGTTATTTGGATGCATCATCTTTGTGAAAATGTGTCAAGCTGTGTATGAGAAAAGATTTGGGTATTTTAAAAATACATGTTATACTTAAATAAAAAGTTTACTGAAAAAAAAAAGTGGCACGCCCTTGGATCTTGTGTTATAGGAAAGTCTTACACCAGGTTCTGAGGGGGAAGGTGTCAAGCAGTCCAAGTGATGATGAGTTAGCAAGATGGTTTTTGAACGTCAGGTTTCTGGGCCAGGGGCTGTTTTAAAGGGAGGCCCGATCCTTGTGAAAGATCTGGCAGGGATCTCAAATGGCACACTAAGCAGGACTGCATGGGGCTTATCAATTAGAAAGCGGCAAAACGCTACTGTTCAGTGTATAATTTAGTGGTATAAGTGGTTTGAAAACATCAGGCAGTTATCCAAATTTCTGGTTCACAGAACTAGCATTTAAAAAAAAAACAATGTAACTGGCAATGAGCAGGACAAAAGGAAGGCACTGGGTAGGGAGTATGAGGTCATTTAACTAGGAAAAAAGGGAAAACATGGAGAAAGAAATGAGCGCCACTGTAGTTAAGTTATACCTGTCTGAAATTAATGTCTTCTGGTAAAAAAAAATCTTAGCATTTAGCCACTATTCAGATATGCTAACTATGTGCTATCATTCTAGAGGAGGAATCAATCGATAATTACAACCTTTATCAGAAAGAAATTTAAGATACATCTTAGAATTTCTAAGACAAAGCTTCTTCTGTTCTACAGGATAAATAACATTTCAGTGTTATTTGGAGGCAACAGGTAGCTAAAAATTTCACATAGATCCTACAGTTTGTTTTTGTTGTTGTTATTTTTTTTTTAACAAAAATCCTACCAGTGATTAGAGAACGCTGTTTTGTCTGTAAGAAAACTGAATCTCAGACACACTCTCAATTTTAAATATTTCATGATTTATTTGTATTCTCACTGATTTTACAAAGTTTTTGAGGCAGTATAGCAAATTTTAACTGTAAACAATGGTGTGCCTTTTCTCTTTAAAAATAATCCCCTTTTAGTAACATTAAGCAAATGCTACTATAACATATCTAAAATTCAGGCCAGATTCCACTTTATACAAATGTTTAAGACTTTAATTCAGTTATTCATATTTTCTTAGCAGAAGTGCTAATATTATCAATAGCAAGTGAAATGGACGCAAGATAACGTCTTGACTTACGTTCCTGTGCTCCCATAATGCTTCAAAATGTAAGGCTAAAAATTTCTGATGTGTCCATCTTGATATACAGAACTTTAGGGGAAAAACTTCCCAAACATCTCTTTCTATTAGATGAGATAAAATAATAGCAAGGGAATGCTATTTCATTTAAGTACGGAATTTGAAATAGTGGGAGGGGAGAAGAAACAGGAAACTATCTATAGAAAAAGACATATGTCTGAGATAAGCGTATTTGATAGTAACAGAGTCTGCAAGTATATTCTGAAATTCTAAGGGCTAGATACTGTATTAACTTGATGACAGAGACAAAGCAGAGAGAAAATTAAGACTTTCAGAGGCTTAAGTCAGCCTCTTGAAGAATATTATTTCACCAGTCCTTTAGACTTTTTTTAAACAGTAAAAAATTGGAGTTGGAAGGGAATTCTGAGGGTAATTTGATTTCTTGCCCAATGGAGGCAACCTTTGTGTAACACTGCTTATGGAGCTGGCCCACGCTGGCTGCCAGCTTCAGGCCACACAGCCCTAGCCCCACCCTGCTTGCCAACGGCACAGTGTACCTCTCTAACCACACCACCTGGCAGATCCCTACAGGGATCTTTCCACTCTTCTCCCACCCTGGTGAACTGGCTGCCCCCTCTTCTATGCCGATAGCGCTCTGTACACATTTTAACTGCAGCATCTGTCATGCTGAGATTTTATTATTTGACTGCACGTAGTCTCTAAATGATGAGTTTCCTAACTGTAAAAGCTGTGTTGTTTCGCCTTTGAATCCTTGGTATACAGCACATAAGTATTCAAGAAATGCCTAATGAACAAATGTTTGAATATTTCAGGGTTAACTCACAAGGCATTCCATTCCATATAAGTAACAGCTTTAAACAAAACTTTTCTAATGTCTTCTCTTAACTTTTCTCCATCTGTCTTTGTGGACGGACTGTCAGGAATAAGTCCCTATCTTTTATTTGCTAGCCCTTTAAATATATGAAGACAAACTATGATGTCTTTTCAAGTCTTCTGCTTCTTCAAACATTCTCATTATATAAACTGTTCCTCTTTCATTATGAGATGATTTCCTGCTTTGCCTTTGGGGATTTTCTTGAATTTTACATTGCCAAGTTTTATTTGTCCAAACCCAAGATCCAAGTGATTTACCAGGTGTAATATCACAACTTGTAACTACCTGAGTGTGTGGTTTCAGTTACAAGAGCTTCATTCAATTTAGTTCTATTGTTCTGTCTAAAACCCAAAGTGTATTCTTTGAAAATATACTTTCCCATCTGCTATGGACTGAGTTGTGTCCACTCAAAAGATATGTTGATGTTCTAATTCCTAGTACCTCCAATTGTGCCTTTATAATCCAGTATGAATTTGGGGTTCATATGAGAAGAGGAAAACTGGACACAGGCAGAGAGATAAGGGAGACTACCATAGGTTGCCAATTAACCAAAAGAAGTTAGAAGAACATGGAACAGATTCTTCTCTATGGTCTTTGAAGGAAGCATGGCCATGCTGATACCTTGATTTCAGACTTCTAGCCTCCAGGACTGTGAGACAATAAATTTTATTGTTTTAAGTTAACCAGTTTCTGGTACTTTGTTATGGCAGTCCTAGCAAATTAAGATATTGTCCTTGAAGTGGTTTAACTTTTTGTTGCTATAAAGAATTGCTTAAGAATAAACATTCAGAATTTTATCCTTAATTAAAATATACTCAACTTTGACCCAGATATGCAGCTCAAAGTGAACTGTTTAGAACTTTTCAGTTTAAAAGCAAATTATCTACTTACATTAGGAGTCAGAGACTTAGCAATGACGGGCCCAATCATGCCTGGGATAGTGGCAAATGTATTTGTGATGCCCAGGAGGATACCAGCATACCTGCAGAAACATTTTCATAGAGATTTATTACTTTGTTACACATTTAAGCAGCTTCTTCAACAGATAGCTATAGGGCTCCAAGATTGTGTTCTTGTGAAATATTACGTCTAAATGAAATGTCTTACTGAAATAGAATTGAATATTTAGCTAGTGAAAAACTTGTATTTCAATTGTTAATTAGTATTCTAAGATTATATAGGGAAATAACAGCAATTGCAAATGACCTCTTTTATAGTAATAAAGAAAAGTGTTGAGATATGATTTTCACACGTGACTTTGCCTTGATAAAAAGTTTAAAGAAAGTAAAAAAAAAAAATTTACTTCCTGATTACAAAATTATTTCATTGTAGGAAATGACAAAAAAAAAACCCCATCACATATAAAAAACATGAAGAAATAAATAAAATTACCCATATTCCATCTACAGACAAACAACATTAACATTTTGGTGACTATCCTCATTTTTTTCTGTATATGTATATTTTCAAAATACTATTGTAGAAGTGGGTTCATACTGAACATACAACTTTCATAACTTAATTGTTATATATTTATCAATAGCTAAATCCTTGCACTTTCTCAGAAGTAGATAAATTGGGTCTCTGAGTGTGTGTGTGTGTATATGATAAAAAAGGCATTTGTTTGAGCTTGGAAAATGCTTCAAAATGCAATGTTTATTTTAAGTGTAAATCTTAGGGGAGTGGAAAACCCTCATCTATGTTTAGTTGTAAATTGTTAAAGAAATCCTGCCTGTATCTAAGAAATGCTAATGATTTACTGATTTCTCCAGTGATTAAGGAATGTATGTAGACTACAGAAAGATACCACAGCCAAGATCTCCAGTAGATGATTATATATGTAGAATGAAATGATATGTTAAGAATGTTTGTGTTTCTTTCTTGTAATATATTTTTTAATTGAAAAATTAAAAAAAAAAAGCCAAAAAAAGAAAGATCAGTAGATGCCATCTTAAAAAAGACTGAAATGCTTATGATTTACTATAGAGAAGTTATACTGGACTGGTAATCAGGAAACCTAAGTTCTTGATCCAGTTCCAGCAGTAACTATCTGTGTGATCTTGGGCTAGGTGGTGATAGTTATTGTTTCTCTTACCATCCACGGGTTCACAGATGTAGATACGTGTGCCAGTTTGAAACTGCTGCGTACCCCAGAAAAGCTGAGTCCTTTAATCCTCATTCAGTATTGCTGGGTGGGATCTTTTAGATTGTTTCTAAGGAGATTGTGACCCACTCAATTGTGGGTACTAACTTTTGCTTAGGTGGTTTCCATGGAGACGTGTCTCCACCCATTTAAGGTGGGGTTGCTTACTGGAGCCCTTTAAGAGGGAACCATTTTGGAAAAAGCTTTAGAGCTAACAGAACCAACAGAGCCCACACAGAGCCAGAGACTTTTGAAGATGCATAAAGAAAATGCCCCTGGGAAAGCCACTTAAGAAGCCTGGAGCAGATGTTTGCCATGTACCTTTCCAGGTGAAAGAGAAACTGTGAACGTCATTGGCCTTCCTGAGCTAAGGTATCTTTCCCTGGATGCCTTAGTTTGGGCATTATTATAGCCTTGCCTTAATTTGGACATTTTCACAGCCTTAGAACTGTAAACTTGCAACTTAATAAATTTCCTTTTTAAAAGCTGTTTCGTTTCTCGTATATTATATTCCAGCAGCTTGCAAACTAGAACATGCAATACACACACACACACACACATATGGTGGTCCCACCTGAGCTTATTCATACTGCACCAAGTATACTAAAATAAAATTTTTTTGATTTTAATATACATATATGAAAAAGTGTACAAATCATAAGTTTTCAACTTGATGAATTTTGACAAAGTGAATGTAACCATGTCATTAGCACCTAATCAAGAAACAGAACTTAGTGTTACAACCATTTTTAAAGACCTGAAACTTATGGTTGAACTGCCTCTCAGATTGAATAAATTTTGATTTGAATAATAATTGTTAGGTCACTACTCTCCTAAAAAACCTACAAGGATGGTTTAAGAAGACTGCAAACTTTTGCCTGATCTGCAAGGGCCGCTGGTCCATCTAACCAAGCCTGACCTCCTAGTACTGCACAGTACACATTTCAGATCTAGTTGCTTGTGTTCCAGCTGCTCATATTTGCTACTTACATTTATCCTTACTATACTGTTCCCTGAAATTCACACTCTTTCCACCCAAACTACTCAACTGGCACTGCTTCCATGAAGTCTTCTTGAACTAGTTCAGCTTATAGAGTTGTCGTCTCAGAGTTTTTATGGTCTTCAAAGCCAGTACTGTGTATGTGTGAGTGGTGTTTAAATTTCTATACAGTTTAATTACACTGGTGTAAATTACATTCAAAATGTTTTCTAATTCTTCAGGTTTGCTAATTCTGACTCAACAGTCTCATTGCAATAGTCTAATTGTAAATATTCCCCTTTATTATTTCCAAGGCCCAGCACAACATACAAACTAATTAAAACAACCAAAGAGAGGTGGGAAGTGACCCACATTTGCCCTAGGCTCCACGCACAGACCCACAGGCTCTGGCCACACTGATTGCTGGGACTTTGTTCTATATAGACAAGCTCTGCACCCTACTGGGGCACAAGCTTTTTAAAGGTGTTGATTCCTGATCAGGCGGTGCTGTTGATCCCAGGCAGGACTTACTTCACTACCATATATTAAAAAAAAAAGTACCTATATACAAATTTCTTACAATTTTGAAGAAACTAATATGGAGACATATTCCTTTGTCTCCAAAAATTTAAATCAGGAAAGTCCTGTTAATGTTTAAAGGTATTTCATTTTGACATAAGCCATAGAATAAAAAAATTAAGGCCTTTTATGGAAAATTTCAAGCATACATAATATATTTTTATGTTTGAATATTATATTGAATGTTGAATATTTGTATGTGTTCTAGTTTGCTAGCTGCCAGAATGCAACACACCAGAGATGGACTGGATTTCAATAAAAGGAGATTTATTTCATTAGTTCTTCAGAGGAAAGGCAGCTAACTTTCAACTGACGTTCATTCTTACGTGGGAAGGCACAGGGTGATCTCTGCTGGTCTTCTCTCCAGGCCTCTGGGTTCCAAAAACTTTTCTGGGGTGATTCCTTTCTGCATCTCCAAAGGCCTGGGCTGAGCTGCGAGTGCTGAGAACAGGTATGCTGAGCTGCTTGGGCTGTGTTACATCGAGCTCTCTCATTTAAGTACCAGCCAATTAAATCAAACATCATTCATTACAGCAGGCACGCCTCCTAGCCGACTGCAGATGTAATCAGCAACAGATGAGGTTCACGTACCATTGGTTCATGTCCACAGCAATAGATCTAGACACCTTCACCTGGCCAAGTTGACACCTGAACCTAACTACCACAGTATGTTAAAATATTATATTTCCATTATGTAACTTCAACAGTGATCAACTCATGACCAACCTTTTTAAAAAAATTGTATTATTTGCATCCATTATTCCCACTCCAGATTATTTTAAAGCACATTCCACACATTTCATCATTTTGGTTTATATATATTTCAGTATACATACATGTCCTTATAAATTAAGGATTCAAATTTCCTTACCTAACAAAATTAAATTCTTAATATTATCAAATAGTCAATCTATGTTCAAGTTTTTCCAGTTGTAGCATGCATAATTTTTTTCTTTTTTTAATAGTCTGTACAAATCAGGATCCAGTAATAACACCCATACCAGGACACTGGTTGATATGTATCAAAAGTCCTTTAATCTGTTTCCTCCATCTCTTTTTTTTTTCTCTTCCTCAATTAATTTAATTGCATGAACATAACCCTTTCACATAGACTTTTAAAAAAATTATGAAATATATATATAAAAAAGCAATACATTTCCAAGTATGTTTTAACAAGTAGTTATAGATTTTTTAAATTTTCCTTTTATTGTCAAACCCAAACAACATACAAACAGGAACATTTTTAACATACAAATATTCCATACATGGTGTACAATCAATGGCTCACAATATCATCACCTAGTAGAATATTCATCACCATGATAATTTCTTAGAACATTTTCATCACTCCAGAAAAAGAAATAAAAAGAAAAAACTCATACACACCATACCCCTTACCCCTCCCTCTCACTGACCACTAGTATATAGAATAGATTTTAAAGTTTGGTAGGGGTTACAGTTTCATGCCTCTATCTCTCTCTTTTTTTTTTTTTGCATGGGCAGACACTGGGAATCGAACGCAGTCTAGTATGGCACGTGAGAGTTCTGCCTCCTTCTCTTTTTTAATGGAAATTTTTGTTGAGATAATTGTAGAGTCACATGTACTGGTAAGAAATAATACAGATAAATGAGTTATTAAAAAAAAGGAATGATGCAGCGTGATTCTTTGTATACTTTGTCCAATTTCCCTCAATGGAAACATTTTGTAAAACTACAGTATATCACAACCAGGATATTAACGTTGATACAATCCATAGATCTCATTCTGATTTCATCAATTTTCTTATTTTCATGCGTGTGTGTTAAATTCTATGCAATTTTATCACCTGTTTAGGTTTGTGTAACCGTACACAGTCAAAATACTGAGTAGCTCCAATACCACAAGGATCGCTTTTGTTGCCTTGTTATAACTATACCCTCCTCCTTTTAATCCCTGGCAACTTGTCCTCCATTTCTAAAATTTTATCATTTTAAAATTTTATGTAAGTGGAATCATAATAGTATGTAACCTTTTGGGTTACAAGCTTGGGTCACTGAGCACCATTACAAGTTGCTGCATACATCAATGGTTTATTCCTTTTTTTTTTTTAACCTTTCTATCTTGAAATAATTTCAAAAGTATATGACAGTTACAAAAATAATACAAACTAACACAGAGAACTTCAATATATCCCCTACTTAGATACTCAGATTTACCAACTTTGGTTTATTCCTTTTTATTGCTCTCTCTCTCTTTAACTGAAGAAACTTAAAGAGATGTGCGCCTTGTTGATGCCTGCACTCTGGATTTTGTAGATTGCATCCCTGGGATATCATTTAACATAACCTGTGCCCTGTATTTCCTATACACTGGGAGCAGATCTAGATGCCAGATCCTAGAGTATTAGTCAGATTTAGGCTTGCTATTTTTGCTAAGAAAACTTTAAGGTGTTGGTGTTGTTATAAAAATTTAATTAACCAAGTAAATGGCACTTTATTTATTGTTCTTAAAATCATTTTGACATATATAAAAAGCCTGATCAGAGCTTTTATTTTTTATAATTGGCATTTTTTGTAAAATAAAAATCCAGTCAAAATGAAAGAAGTTTGATGTTTTATTAGCCCATATTTATGGGATAATACAGTTTCTATTAGGGTTTAGGGCTCTCAACACCTTGGTTATGGACGACTGATCTGAAATCCCTCTCCCCACTTAAGATTTGGAAAGGAGCTTAAGTAAAAATTCTGCTGAACTTAATACAGTAATCTGTAAACATCACAAATTTACATGTTCAAAACCTGTGTATAGAGGACACAATGACAAAACCACGAGGCACAGATCTTTTTGGCTCATCCCCTTTGGGAGTGTACCTTAAATGAACCAAGCTTGGCAGGACCTGTTTTTTTTTTTTTAAAACTGTTAACACCTTGGCAGTAGGAGGCACTGACTGCAATGCTGCCAGGCGTCTCTCAGTGACAGATATTCAGTGCAGACGAATGCTGTGAAATTCTAAATGTCAACACCAAGAAGCTCATTCAAGTAGTCATATTACACTTGGCCAGGAAGGGCCATGAAAGATTGATGACTGTCTGCAGGAATACCGTGTCGTACGGACTCAGTCTGGATTCCGTGCTGTTAGTGTACTAGAATTCTGCGGGATTTATATTTGAAAATCTATCTAATTATTACCCTTGAATGTGGGCAGCAATGTGGTCCGCAGGAAATCCCTGGGTCTAGCTTTGGAAGAAAAGGCTTAGAAAAGTACCACGTATACAATTATATATTAATAAGAATACTGACTATTTATTGCACAACCTTATGCCAGGCACGGTTCATAGGTATTATCCCATTTTAATACTAAAAGCCCCTCCAGGAAGCAGGAGTATTATTGTCATTTACAGATGAAGAAAGAAAAGCTATACAAAATGTTACTCAATTTTACTCCAAATCGGTACTTAATATTATAATGTTATACCCTCTAATACCACATGTTAAAGACAAAGTGATCACTAAACTTAATCAGTAGAAAAGACAATGTTCTCATGCTCATGTTTTCATCATGCTTACCCCTACAAGCACTGATGCTACATGCCTCATGGTGTGCAGTCCTCATATGTTCTTATTCTAGTTAGCATTTTCCACTGAATGGGCATTCAGTTTTTACCAAAGACAAAATACTATGAAAGGACCACATAGTCATAACATATGTAACTCTCATATGAGTTACATACCTTATGAAATATGAAAGTCTAGTAGGAAAATAAAAGCTGAAAGTTTGGCTGAATGGCTGAATCAAAAGATCAAAGCGAGAGAAATTATTTTGGCTTTGGTGTGATTACCTTACATTTGCACAGCTGTATGATTTTAAGTTTTTCACATGTAGATGTCGGTCACAACCATAAACCTGGTGTCTGACCCGTGCAGAGCAGCCATAGCAAAGTGTTCATAACATGAAGCATTGCTGGCCCATACCGTTATCCCAACTTTATTTGTTGGCATAATTTTACTTTACTGAACTCCTTAGCTTCAGATGATACCTAAATAATGTCTTTTTTTTTTTTGTATCTCAAGTCCTTTTTTTATTTGGCAATCTGTTAGTGTAAATTATAAATATATATAAATTTTCTATTAAATTTTGTGGCCTCTGCTTGACAATTTAGTATTTTCTCTACAAATAATACAGTTGACAAAAAAGAATCCTACTTCTTGATACATTTGTTCAAATGGATTCTTCTCAACGTGTCTGAATAAATGTTTAAAGGATTTCAAGTAATGAACAATTTCAATTAGAGTGAAGGACTTCTATAATTAGTGAACATGTATCACAAGAAAGCAGGTTAACTTTTTCTGCTTGCTCCTTGGAAACTCTGTATTTTCTACTACATGGGCAACTCGGCGAAGAAGAGTGATCATCTTCATTCCAGGACAGTTCTTCAAGATACACTTGTGCATCTACTGGCCCTATATTTATCAGATCAACTTCATGCCGCTGCAAATTATACTTCTTTTGTCTCTTCATTCCCTAGAATTTTCCACACCAGATCAATTTCGATGAACTTCTGTATGCATTCCTCCACTGCTCCTGCTGGCACATCTGCACTTTGTCTGGATGACACATTAATAGGAGTTTCTGGTACTTTTGTTTTAGGTCTCACATGCTTGCAGATGGGTCTGCACCCAGAACGCCATACCAATCCTTTCTTGAAATTTGCTCAAATGCCATCGTCCACTGAGCAGGAAGTGGGCCTTCTCAGGTCAGTTAACTTTGCACACCCATCGCTGCACACACCTGTTTGCCTTCAGCCAGAACTCAGAACAGGGTTCTCTTTCCTAAATAATGTCTTTTTTGATCTATAACATTCACAAAAATCAGTGGGCTGGACCAGAACCTTTAAGAGTTATTGTTTAACCACCCAGCTGGTGCTTGAAACCCAGCCCCAGGATCCCATGAGCTGTTGTCAAGCACGCTTCATGACATGACATTACCATAGACTCTTCAAACCCAGTACAAGCATACACAGATGCAGGCAGGGACTATGTTTTCATATTTATTTTCCAGCTCCGGCACAGTGCGTGTTACTAGTTAAAATACTTGATCCATTAATCAGCTTGCTAAGCTGTAAATGTAGTCATTACAAATCTACCCAATTGTACATCTAATTCATCTTTCTCCACCTTGTCCAAAAGGAATGAGACCTTGCTGAAAATCTGATATACCAAATCTACTGTGCTTCCTCTATTAGGTTAAAAATGATGATAAGAAATTAGATTGGTTTGCTGTTTTGGCTCTTAATGGTCCAATGGTGGCTCCTAGTGAGTGTTTTCTTTTCTAAGAGTTCACCATTTATCCTTTTAATATTTTACTTGGATTGATTTGTAATCCTGACTCTAATAATAACATTTATTGCCTTATGTGCAGGCAGTGTACAAAGGATTCTGTATTTGTGTGTGTGTATTCTATTTAATCACAATGATTTGATGAGAAGGTACTACAGGTATTTGTTTTTTCTTCTCCAGCATCCATCTTTAACTTCTTTGGACAATAGCTCCAGTTTTTCTTCATTGTCAGGCCAAGACAACAGGGTGGGGTTCTAGAGCTTCTGGTAGACTTCAGGCACTTAATGAATGCCAAAATATATTTCGATTGCTTAAAGCCTGGCTGGGTGCTGCTGAAGCATTTTATGTTCCTCATCATTTTTACTTTTCATCTTTAGTTAATGACAGATTCGCATTAACTGAGGCAACCAGTGTTACAGAAGTTTGTAATGAGTTATTTTCCCCAAGTTCTCAAAATAACTACTGGTACCTCTACAATGAATTTGTCCAATTCTTTAAGCTCTTCTAAATAAGTAATTCAGAAGCAACTTGATGTAGCAGAAAGATCTCTAGACCATGAAGCTGGAAGACATGGATTAAAATCTTAGGGCTGCCATTTACTAACTGTGTGATTTTGGAAGTCATGTATCTTCTCTATACTTCAGTGTTTTCAACTTCAAAGTGAATCCTTTGTGTTCGTGCCTTCACATCTCACCGTGGATGTTACTGATGGCCTCGTCAGCCTCTGTGCCTCTCCCCCACAGCAATAATGAGGTTTGAGGGGCAATGGCCTCTATACCTCTAACTTTACGGGTGGGTGCTGGCTGTCCTAAAGTCAAAGGGATTTCCCCTGCCATATGGATTGGTTCAGGTATGGTCATACAACTCATTTTGGTTCAATCAAAATGAAGCCCAGGAATGATTTCCCTGGTTGGGTGAGAAAAAGATCGTTTTATTTCCTGCTTCATGTGAATGAAGAAGCACGTAGTTCTGGTCATTGCTGGCAATCATTTTATTGTGTGATTTCCTTTTCTTTCTGTGTGTGATTTTATAAGTGGCCTTAGGATGAAATTAGTACCATGAAAGGCAGAGTAGAGAGTGGAAAGAAACGAAGTCTTCAGTAGTACTAGTGGGCAGCTGGATAGCAGCTCTTAACTGAAGCCTACTGTCTCTGGATTTCATGCTAAAGGATTAATAGTTCGATTTAGGTTTAAATTAGGATTTTATTACTCCAATTAAAAGCATCCTAACAACAGAGTCTAGACCTCTTTCCTGCTAAATTCTCAACTCCCACATATACTCCACTGATCATCCATCAACCCTAGGCTGTCAAATGTCAAGCTTTAGATCAATCCAATAGCACATTTTCAATCCTACATGTGGGTTGCTAAACACTTTTAAAAGAAATAACAACTTTGCAAAACAGTGTCAGTATAAAATTCATCTGAATTTCAGCTGATTCTCATCAATGCCAAAAATCTCTTCTATAAGCTCTTAGAGACTATTTTCTTCAAAAGCTATTTCAAACTTTTATCATTTTCAAGTCTTTTTCACCCCAATTATCTTCTTTCTTAGTTTCAGTAATGAATGTGACTTCATGTCAGACAAGTCAAGAGTTTTCAATCCTCTATCAATTACTATGTAACAAAGTTCCCCAAAACAGCTTAAAACAACAAACATTCACAATCTATGGGTCAGGAATTCAGGAGCAGTTTACCTGGGTGGTTCTGACTGGCTATAGTTACCTGAAGGCTGGAGGATCCACTTCCAAGCTCACTCAGGTGGCTTGGTGGCTGGAAGTTTCCGGTTCCCTACAACACAGCCCTAACAAGGCTGCCTGAGTGTCCCACTACATGGCAGTTGGCTAGTGGGCTTCCCCCTTGGTGAGTCATCCGAGAGAGACAGAGACCCAGGAAGATACGGTGATGCCCTTTAAGACCTAGTCAGATACTATTACGTCTGTCACATTGTATTCATTAGAAATGAGTCACTAAATCCTCAAGGGGAGGGGAAATAGGCTCCACCTTCTTTTGGAGGGAGGAATGTTGAAGAATTTATGGAACACCACATTCTAAAACCACCACAAGTCTCAATTTTTCATCCCATTTGAAACCATCTTCTCAACTGGACCAATCTTACAATCTTCCTTCTCTTCTCAAAAGCTAATTCCTCAACAAAATTAAAACCTTCTGTGCAAAGGATTTTGTATCAAGAAAGTAAAAAGACAACCTAAAGAATAGGAGAAAATACCTGGAAATCATATATCTGATAAGGATTTTTTTTTTTGTGGGTGTATGGTCCAAGAATTGAACCCAGGTCTCCTGCTTGGAAGGCCACTGAATCACCTGTGTAGCCCTGATAAGGATTTAATATCAGAACAAAGAACACTATAACCCAACAATAAAAAGACAAATAACTCAATTAAAAAATGGGAAAACGCTATGAACAGTTATCCAAAGAAGAAACAGAAACGGCAAAACAAAACACATGAAAGGATATTCAACTTCATTAGCCATTAGGGAAATGCACATCAAAACCACAATGAGATACCATCTCACACCCATAAGAATGGCTACTATTAAAAAAATGGAAAATAACGAGTGTTGGAGAGGATGGGAGAAATCGGAACACTTGTACATTGCTGGTGGGAATGTAAATGGCGCAGGCAGGTGCTGTGGAAGACAGTGCGGCAGTTCCTCAGAAAATTAAATATATATTTACCACATGAATCACCAATCTCATTTCTAGATATATACCCTGTGCCGGTTTGAAAGTATTACGTACTCCAGAAAAGTCATGCTTTAATACTGACCCATCCTCATACACAGTAGTTTTGATTAGACTATCTCCTTGGAGATGTGGTACACCCAGTTGTGGGGGTGATCTTTGATTAGGTGGAGATGTGACTCCACCCATTCCACGTGGGTCTTGATTAGTTTACTGAAATACTTTAAAAGAGGAAACATTTTGGGGAGAGCTAGAAATGACAGAAGCTACAAGAAATGACAGAGTTGACAGAAACTTTAGAGTAGCGCTGACATGGATGCTGGCATGTGAATAACAGAGACACGGATGCTTGGAAATGCTTGGAGCCCAGAAGACGTCACCAGGAGATGTTAAGCAAGCCAGAACCTGGAGAGAGCCAAGGGAAGCCAAGAGATGAAAGCCAGACTGGAGAAACAAAGTGAGGAACCCCCACAGGAACAGAGGCTGAACACAAGGGAGCCCAGGAGCAAGGCACCAGCAAATATCAGCCATGTGACTACCCAGCTGAAAAAGGTGTTCTGACCCACTGGTCTGTCTTGAGTGAAAGTAACCTCTTGTTGGTGTCTTAATTTGGACATTTTTATGGGCTTAGAACTATAAACTTGTAACTTATTAAATTCCCTCTTTTAAAAGCCATTCCAGTTGTGGTATATCGTATTCTGGCAGCTTGCAAACTAACATATACCCATAAGAATGAGAGAAAGAACTTGAAAACAGATATTTGCATACGTATGATCACAGTGGCATTTTTCACAATTGCCAAGAGGTGAAAGCAACTCAAGTGTTCTTCAACAGATGATTGGATAAACAAAATGTTGTACTACATACAATGGAATATTATTCAGCAGTAAAAAGTAATGAAGTTCTGATGCAGGCTGCTAACATGGATAATGTTAGCAGACATAATGTTGAATGTAATAAGACAGATACAATTGTTTCTGAAGGGCAAATACTATATGTTCCAGTTTGCTAGCTGCTGGAATGCAATATACCAGAAACAGAATGGCTTTTAAAGAGGAGGATTTAATAAGTTGCTAGTTTACAGTTCTAAGGCTGAGAAAATGTCCCAATTAAAACAAGTCTATAGAAATGTCCAATCAAAGGATTCATCCAGGGAAAGATACTTTGATTCAAGAAGGCTGATGAAGTTCAGGGTTTTTCTCTCTCATCCAAGAAGGCACATGGCAAACAAAGTTTCTCTCACATCTGGAAAGGCACATGGTGAAAACAGTCAGGGTTCCTCTCTCATCTGGAAGGGCACATGGCAAGCACAGCATCATCTGCTAGCTTCTTCTCCTGGCTTCCTGGTTCATGAAGCTCCCCGGGAGGCATTTTCCTTCTTCATCTCCAAAGGTCACTGGCTTGTGGGCTCTCTGCTTCTCGTGGCTGTGTCGTTCTGCTCTGCTCTCTCTGAATCTCTTTCTCCAAAATGTTTCCTCTTTTATAGGACTCCAGTAAACCAATCAAGATCCACCCAAATGAGTGGAGACATGTCATCACCTAATCCAGTTTAACGACCACTCTTGACTAAATCACATCATCCAGGGATATAGTTTCAAGCATACAGTGTTGAACAGGGATTATTTTACCTTTATGAAATGGGATTTTAATTAAAACATGGCTTTTCTACGGGACATACATTCTTTCAAAACAGCATATTGTATAATCTTATATGAAATAAGTAGAGTAAGCTATCTATTAAGTCAGAAAGTAAAATACAGGTTACATGGGAAGGGGAATGCATAGTTAATATGGTATGGAGTTTCTGCTTAGGTTGATGGAAAAGTTTTGGCAATGGATGGATAATGGGGATGGAGGCACACCTTTGCATATGTAACGTCACTGAATTGTATTTCAAAAAGACATAAAAGGGAAATTTTAACTTGTTTATAAGTTAACACACACACACACATAAAAGCCACAGATCTGTACAACACAAGTAAACCCTAACATAAACAGTGGACTATAGTTAATAGTATAAAAATAACAATAATACTAAGATTGTTTTATCAGTTGTAACCACACTAATGTGAACTCTTAATAGTAGGGAAACCTGTTATGTGTGAGTGTAGTATATGGAAACTCTGTACTTTCCATATGATGTTTCTGTAAACCTGTATCTTTCTAATAAAAAAAAAGGCATATATCTTGGGGCATCCATGAAAAGTATAAAAAGAAATTAAAAAAAAAAAAAGGCTAATCCTTCCACCAGGCTCTAGATTTCTTTCTTTCCTCCTTTCTAAGAGCCAGTAATTTTCACTTCTTCCTTGTAACTTTAATGTTACACCACTTATTGGATTTCTTATCTCAGCATTTTAACATGCTCAAATCTCTTCTATCTTAGAAAAATAATTCTTCTATCAACATGTGTACATCTTTTGCTTTTTTCTTTCCCTTCAGAGTTAGCAGTTTTCAAACAGTTTTTTTGTTGGCAGTAGTTCTCAAACTTTAATGTTCATGAGATCCACTTGGAGGAGCAATAAAATGCAGATTCTCTAGCCCTATAAGGAACAATTCAGCTTTATTTTTAACAAGCGCCCTTGATATTTTAATATGGATGGACCATGGATCGGCTTTTGAAATCACTGGTTTATGTTATCTTCACTTCCTTATCTTTCCACTCATTCCTTTAGTCACTGCAGCCATTTTCCTTCACCTTTGCTCCAGGGAAGCAATTTTCACCACAATCTTTAATGAACTTCTAGATGTTCATTCCAAGGGACATTTTCATTCCTAACTTACTCGCCTTCTCTGTGGCATCAGACACTGTTGATCAAGCCCTCCCTTTGGGGATCTTGATCATTACTTATTTCCCTCACCCCCCACCCGCTGCCCCTGTTGCTTCTTCTCAATTATCTTTGCATCAGACTCTTCTGTCCTTAAAGAGTGCCCAAGGTTCTGATCACAGCTACCTGAGTGATTTTATCCAATTCCATGGCTTCATCTACCACTCATATGTTGATGACTCCTAAATCTCTAGTCCAGATCTCACTCTTGAATTGATGACTGTATAGTCAACTTTCAGCAGACATTGTCACTTAGATCGCACTCAAACTCAACATACCCCAAATTGTCCTCATTCCTGTTGATCCTCCTGTGTTGTCTCAGAAACTCGCACTACCAGCCAGCCCATCCCCTGAACGAGGAGCTGTCTTGAGCTTTTCCTGTTTCCTTTCTCTTCATATCTATCTAGTCAATCACCAACTCCTCTCTATTTTAAATCCTTAGCACCTTTTCTTTCCTACCTACTTTAAAAAAAACTTCCTTTTGAATTAATTTTACACTTTTTTAACATAAAAGTGGCAAAAAAAATAGTACAAAGTGTACCCTTGTATTCCTCATCTTGCTTCCCCTCATGATAACATCTTATATAACTATAGTATTATTGCCAAACCCAGGAAATTAACATTAAAATATTATCAATTAAACTAGGTATCTTTTTCAAATTTTAACAGTTTTTATCCTATATCCTTTTTGATTGGAGTGAGGTTATATATTTTTGGCAAGAATACTACAAAAAATGTTATCCTTCTTAAAGCATAGGATCAAGGGATTCATGATGTCTCTGATTACACCGATGATGTTTACCTTGTCCACATGATTAAGTTGGTGTCTGCCAGTTTTCTCCACTGTAAAGTTTCCCTCTTTCCCTTTGTGGTTGGTAAGTACCTTGGGGGATATACTTTGAGACCACAGAAATTCCATTTCTCTTCAAACTTCACCCATACATTGGTGGCTCTTGCCTGCAACGTTTATTCCTATGGCACGGGATTTGTTTAATGGTAATTTTCACCTACTTTCTATGAAAAAAAATTTCAGATGACAGGAAAGTAAAAAAAATAACAGTGTAACGAATATCTGAATACCTTTCACTAAGATTCATCACAGGGCGGGCCACGGTGGCTCAGCAGGTAAGGACGCTTGCCTGCTGTGCCCAAGGACCCAGGTTCGATTCCTGGTGCCTGCCCATGTAAAAAAAAAAAAAAAAAAAAGATTCATCACAAGTTAATATTGTGCCTCTTTTACCTGTGTAAAACACATTTTTTCCTGAAGCATCTGAAAATAAATTGGAGTCATAGTGAGTGTATGCAGATACATATTTACTGTATGAGCAGACACAGACATGTATCTACTGAATACTTTTAGTATGAGTCTCCAAAGAACAAGGACATTCTCCTACGTTACCATAGCACCGTCATTAAATTAAAAAAATTTAATACTGATACAATGATATAACATGGAGAATATGATTAAATTTCCCCTTCTGTACCAAAAATATCCTTTACAGCTGTTTTATTTCCGTGTCCAACCCCAACCCAGGAGTCAATGAAAGATCACAAATCACAGTTGGCTGACATACCTCTTTAGTCTCCTTTAGTCTAGACCAGTCTCCCTGCCCTTTTTTGTATTTCATGACATTTATATTTTTGAAGAGTTCAGGCTAATTGTCTTGTACACTGTCCTGCAGTTTGGATTTGTTGGTTTGTTTCCCTGTGATTAACTGAAGCTAAAAATTTTGGTCAAGAATACTACATAGGTGATGTGTACTTCTCATTTCATTACATCAGGAGGCACATGACATCAGCTTCTCCTACTACTGCCACTGCTAGGCTTTATCACTTGTTAGAAATGGTCTCCAGCAGATCTTTTTTTAAGAATTCTGTCCCCTTTGAAGTTAGTATGATATTTCCAAACTATATGAATACTGTATTCTCCAATGACCTTTCGTCCAATGATTTTTTTTTTTTTATTATAGAAGTTGTGGGTTTACAGAAAAATCACGCATAAAATACAGGGTTCCAAATACCGCCCTAATTATTAGCACCTTGCACTGGTGTGGTACAAGTTATAGTTGATAGCATATTTCTATAATTGTATTATTAACCATAATCCACGGTTTAACTTAGGGTTCACTGTGTAGTGTATTTCCATGGATGTTTTGTTTTAACTTCCATTGGTGTTCCCTGTCTGAATCAACTATTTGGGTTGGTGGTTGCAGAAATGGTAATATTTTTAATTGTCATTTTTTTTCTACATTTATTAGGAGTTCTTTATAGGTAAGCAGCCCCTGTAGAAGTCTCTTCCCTACTTTTCTTTTGTTGTTCATTATCACTAAGAACTCATGGATTTTTTAAAAAGTCAGTAATAATTTTATCTATATTGGTATATAATAGAAATACATAATAGTATTTTGATTTTTAAGTCATTATAACATTTCCAGTTTAACTCAATGAAAACTTAAAATAATTAAAATATCATAATACTGATGCTAGGAATAAAAAATGCATTTTGAGGTACATATGAGAAACCCAATTCTTTTTTATTTTTAGCTGAAGTAAATATATATACACAGTTAAAAATCAAATTGTACTATGAAGCTAGTAACACAAATAGATGTTTCCTGCCTCACTCCTACATCCTACATATCCCCATATTTCCAGTTTGTTTTCCTAGAGTTATTGGCTGTTTTCCTCCCTGAAACTTTGGAGAGTAAGTTGCCAATATGATGCCCCATCACACTTCAATATTTGAGTGTGTATTTCTTACAAACAAGGATGTTTTCCAAGATAAGCACAATAAAATCACTTAAATCAGGAAATTAACAGACATACTACTACCCTTTAATACTTTAACCCATACAAATTTCACCAATTGTCCCCCAAATGTTAAAATCCAACACTGTCATTTTTTTTTGATGCTCACATTTGGCCAATATGGGCCACTTCAAGCTTGGCTTGTGTAATTTGTTCCAACTATGCTCTCTGTCCTTTTGACACACCTCCATTAAGCTTTGAAAACATTTCTACTTTCTCAAACAGAATAGCCTTTTCTCCAAGAGGCTCTAGTTTCTTTCAGTGGGACTTAACAGCTCTTAATTGTATACCTCTCCCTCCATACCACTCTGCTCCTAATCTAAATACTCAGTGCTCTCGCCTTTGTAAAATACCCTCTCTTGGCTTCATTGATACTGCGCTGCTTTATGGCATCTCCTATAACTAAGTGCTTGGATTACTTCCATAACCTCCACCTAAGTGGCCTCTCTCGCCCTATTCTCACAGGCCACAAAAGCATCTTATAGGCGTCCACCAAGATACTTCTAAATCTAAAATCTGATGTGACACCTCTGCTTAAAACCTCTCCACTGACTACACAATAAAGTCTAAATTCATTATCTCTCCATGTTATGGCCCTGCTAACCTCTCTAGACTTATCTTTTTTTTGTACCAGACTTTGAACCCATTAGTTTACTCATAGATCTACATGCCCTGGCACGTTGAGCCTTGGCACCTTTGCTCTCTGCCTGAAATGCTTCTTTTTCTATCCTTCCATTATTTGGCTAACTACCATTTGTCCTATGGGTAGTATTCCTATTGGCTTCTGTAGAATGCTGTTTATAACATCTATCTTTTTTTCCCTGAAGTTTTATATGCTTTTCATGACAAAGAACTTTTTTTTAAAAGGTGATAGATAGGAAACAGACAATACTTGAAAATCCAGTTTTTCCAGGAAAAGTAACATTGCCCCCACCACCCCACACGGAATTCAATTATGATAAATTTCCCTGCTAATATGACATTAAACTGTATAACATCTATCTTAGTGCTCATTGTTCTCTCCTTGAAACATTCTATTCTCTTGGTTTCCTTGCTACCACATTCTGAATTTTCCTTCTATCTCTTCTAATTGCTCCTTATTAGTCTCCTTTGATGGTTTTCTCTCCTCTTTCTTTTTTTAAAAAAATATTTTTACCGAGAAACTTCACATACAGTCCATATATGGTGTACAGTCAATGGTTTAAATTACCATCACATAGTTGTGTCACTATGACCATTTTTAGAACATTACATCACTTTAGAAAAAGAAATAAAAAGAAAAAAGAAAAACTATACATCCCATACCCCTTCCTCCTCACTCTCACTGTCCACCAGTATTTCAATCTACCCAATTTTTTACCCTTTATGCTCCCCATTGTTTATTTTTTATCATTACTTTTTTTCACTCATCTGTCCATACCCTGACTAAAAGGAGTATCAGACACAAGGTTTTTACAATCACACAGTCACACTGTAAAAGCTATATAGTTAGTTCCACAATCGTCTTCAAGAATCAGGGCTACTGGAACACAGTGCAACACTTTCAGGTACTCCCTTCCAGCCACTCCATTACACCATAAACTAAAAAGGGATAGCTATATAATGTATGAGAATAACTTCCAGGATAACCTATCAACTTTGTTTGAAATCTCACAGCCACTGAAACTTTATTTTGTCTCATTTCTCTCTGCCCCCTTTTGACCAAGAAGGCTTTCTCAATCCTAAGATGCCAGGTCCTAGGTCATCCTGGGAGTTCTGTCCCATGTTGCCAGGGAGATTTACACCCCTGGGAGTCATATCCCACGTAATGGGGAGGGCAGTGAATTCACCTGTCGAGCTGGCTCACAGAGAGAGGCCACATCTGAACAACAAAAGAGGTTCTCTGGGGGTGACTCTTAGGCCTAATTATAAGCAGGCTTAGCTTCTCCTTTTCAGGAATAAGCTTCATAGGGGCGAACCCCAAGATTGAGGGCTCAGCCTATTGATTTGGTTGTCCCCACTGCTTGTGAGACTATCAGGAATCCTCCAACTGGGGAATTTGAATATTTCCTCCTTTGTCCCCAGCCCCCCAAAGGGACTTTGCAAATACATTTTTATTCACTGCCCATATTACTCTGGGATATATCAGCGCATCACATTAGCCTGTACAAAGCAACAAGATCTCATGCTTATTCAAGGTTCCATGTACTTATGGTGTTCAATTAAACTGACCACAAAGTTAAATTAGGTAATGCGCTACCCAAAATATAAATTTTGCAGCAAATAAACATCTCTCCTTTTGGTCTCACACAGAAGCTGAGGTTTTAAAACATGGATAATGTCATCCTATACCCTGTACTCTGATTTACCTTAGTCCTATCCAGATCAGCTTCATTTATATCTCTAGCTGAAGTCTGAGCACCTTTTCAACTTTATCTGTCATGGCTGGTACTTTGTAGGCTCTCAAGTATTTGTAGAAAGAATGAATCACCATAGTATACAACAATTGTGTATTTTTTGTTTCTTTCCTGAACAATGCTAATCTCTTTGCAAGCAGGAGGTGAGTTTTATTTTTTGTAGTGTCGTGTTGAGTGCTAAATGTATAGGTTCTCCATAAATGTTTGTTAAAGTGAGATGCACTGGACTAGATCAGTGATCTCACACTTGAGTATGCAGAAGAATCACCTGAGGATCTTAAAATGCAAATTCTAGGTCAGCAGGCCAGGGGTGAGGTCTTAAATTCTGCATTTTGATCAAGCTCCCAGGTGATGCTGTTGCCACTTTGAATAGTAAGGAATGAAGTTACTCTAAATTCTTCCCAGTTCTAACATGTGATTCTACAACTTACATAACTGAACAATGTAATTTATTTACCTTACTTCAAGTGAAATCCTTTCCAGATTCCATATCTTTGTTTTTTTTTGCATGGGTAGGCACCGGAAATTGAACACAGGTCTCCGCATGGCAGGCAAGAACTCTGCCACTGAGCCACCACTGCCCACCCTAGATTCCATATCTTTTATCCAGTCAGTAGCATAAAGGAAAAAAAAAATGTAGTCCTTTGATTATTTGCTATTTTCTTGAATCCTTTTTTGAGTAATCGGGCTTAGTTCCTACTTTGTATTTTCAAGTATGTGCCTCAAGTCACTACGCAGCTTGTTGTTTAGACGACAGGCTTCTTACATTCCTCTCCAGAGAAATGGCTTCTTATGCTTTACTTCCTCAACTCTCAAGAAGTTCTTCATTATTTCGTTTATGTTCGTATCAGATTTTTCAAACTATTACTAAATTTAACTATAAATTTACATCTCAAGGAGTCCTCTTTTCTCTCATCAATATGCTAAACTCCTTTAGGTCAAAACTCACCGAAAGGTATACTCAATAAACATTTCCTAGTTTGTAAGGTTTGAAAAATTCTTTTCTCTATTTAGTTTCTTTTATTTTTGACTAAAGTCTCTGGTAAAGTACTTCCAGCATTAGACATTTAATCTTGTGATTAGAACCAGAGACTCATTCATTCAACAAACATCTTTGAGCACATACTATGTTACAGGCACTGCCATAAGACTTTCACGTATGATAAATCGTGGATGCACAAAAACACAACCACACTGCTGGACAGGATAAAAGACTTATTCAAGAGTTTTTCACCATAATAGACTTCCCACAGGTATTATTATTAATACATAAAGTATAACATTTTATTATTATGATTATCAAATCCTTATGCTTTTATAACAAATGTAGCTCAGTAACAACATTTACATTTTAAAAAAGGTTTTATATTTGAGATTAATGTAAACTTCTAGTTTAAAAATAAAAATTATATAAAATGTACAAAGGATAATAATTTTGGATTTGAAAGTTTAAAGACTAGCTAACGGGCTTAATGACTAACTGAATCTATTTCTGGCTCTGAGAGTTTAAATTGGTTTTAATTATATGAAAAAATATGACTGAAGATAATTAACTAAAGAAGGCACCACTTTCTCTGGCTACTTACTAGTTAGTTTATAACCAATTATTGTTGCTATAAACGTGTAATTACTAAGAAAAATATTACTCAGCTATTTGACAGCATCAATACTCTAACAGTTATAGTTAAAGAAATGAAAAGATAGCTAAACAAGTTTCATATTTCATTTACTAGAATTAGAAAGTATTGCCATTCATTAAAAGTAATATATATTTAAAGCTGCATCTTCTGCAATAACCTCAAAAACATCTAGCAATTTGTGAAGAAAGGGTCACTACAATTCACTCTAAAAGACCTTTAAAGTCTACACTGATAAGATAATTTTGTGAAGGACAGGGAATCACTTTTCAAAAGCCTATAGATAAGAAAGTAGAATAAGAGATTTAAAACAAAGTCTAGTAGATGATTATTCCACATACAAAAGACATAAAAGAAATAATTTGACATACAAAAGATATAAAAGAATTTGATAAAGTTGTCGACTACTGTTTCTAATAAATCTTGTAAATAAATTTTTGACTATAGCCCATGCTTAATGTCAGTGTGCTTTCTAAGCAGTAATTAACACCTGTTTAGAAGAGGCAGTATAACTTAGTAACTAAAACATGGGTTTTGCTGGGATCCTTGGTCTCTAAACACCATTCCCCACTAAAGGAAACTAGAGTTCCTTGGAGACCTGGATGATTCCAGCGTTGGGGCAGGAAAGGTACAAGATGAACCTGAAACATCTTATGCCATCAGTAAGGAAGTGACCCCTCTCCCCCAAAAAAACAAAATAAAAAACAAAAGACAACAGAATGAATGATGGGGGGGGGGGGCACGTCAAAAGGCCTCTGTAGTCCTACCGAAAAGGCTCCCTCTGGCCAAATCTGGGACAATATGAACATGAAAAGAAATAAGGACATTGATGGATTATAACCCATTAAATAAAACAGGAATCCTGGAGTTTGCACTGATAACAGTTAGATTAGGGGGAAAATGGAGAATCTTCCTTAACTGAATGCCAAATAATAAACTTGGAAGGAATGGTGGGGTGGGAATATCACCAGTTTGAAACTTTCATAGTAAAAACTGGTTTGGACATATATCATCAAATCTAAGGTGGAGAGGGGGTTTGGAATTTATACTATCTTCATCATATAATTGAGGGATGGAGGCTTAAATATATTATTTTCATTGCAAACTTAGAGCTGAAAACCAAGTGATATACAAAAACTGGGGATGATCAGAAAAGTAAAGCTTTTTTTTTTTTTTAGTTGTAAGACTATGGTGGAGATAGTAGGATATTGTAAACTTAATCCTCAAAATGCATGGTTCAGAAAGGACAATGATCTCGTACAGAAAGCGCTAAAATGCATCATAGTGTTTCAAGGATAAAACAAGATAACATTTGTTCAAGTGATCTGTAAGCTATCAAGTGTTACCCAGATATATTTGTACATACATAGTATAACAGTTAGACGAATCACTTAGTCTGCTATTTGGCATTTAACTATCCAACTAAATGCCCACAATGTGCCAAGCACCATGGCAAATCCTGAAGATGACAGGATAGAACTTCCTTCACGGGGTTCCTATTCGTGCTGATAATTAGATGATAATGTGTTATTTGATATGCTCCTATGAAAACACTGTGGATGTTAGTGTTCATAAGAGGTGATGTTAGGTTCAAATTTTAAAATGACCTCATGCTTTAACTATTGTGTGAAAACGGAGATCTTGTTAAGAATGTAAAGTCCATCACAGCAGATCTTTACACTGGTACTCACGAAGGAGCAATGTCCAGATGGTTGATGCTGAATCCAGAGGAGCAGAAGCCTCCCAGCGTTGTCGATATGGTCAGGAATGCAACAGCCAGGGAATAATCACACCCTATAAATCCAGTGGCCACCAGGAACACCGCAGGTCCGATCATTCCTGGAGTTAAAAAAATTATAACAAAGAAGAAATCTCAACATTGATAGTTGCTTGCTTTATCTTAATATGGTGCTAAGTATGAAATTTGATATTACTGCCACCTACTGCAGAAACACGGTACTGCTCAGAAGACTCAACTGTGTAGAGTTTCATGAAAATAACTGCTGGAAAAGATGTAGGTGAACTGTGACTTTCATAAAAGTAACAGGAAAATCCCACTATGCAATCTTATTAAATATACATGTGACCAGGAGACAGGTAGAGTTTTACAGTGTTGGAAACAAGAGCAAGAAGAGAATATATCTCTTTCAATAACTGAAAGATAGATTCTAGAGGGAAGAGATAGCTGACACAGAATATGATTTAAAATTCATATAACCAAAGAACACAAACTAAATAATACATTCTGTTGGACAGAGTTAGAAAAATATGCCATCTCAGTTTTAATAACTGATAATGATAATAAAATGCATAGTATATTGTAGGCAGGTAAGCATAACGCACAAATAACGTAGAAGGGGAATTAATGAGTGGGTTGTCAGCACTGCTCTCTCCACAGCAGTGCTGCCCAATAACTTTCTGTAAGGATGGAAAATTTTTTTTGTAAACAGAGAAACTGAGGAATTTTTTTTAAATTCAGCTAATTTAAATTTAAATAGCCACATGTGGCTAATGGCTACTGTATTGGACAGAACAGGCCCATAGGAAGCCAGAAAAGAGAAAATTGGATAGAATCAAAGGGATTTCCACATTTACAGAAGTGGAAAAATTCTGAAGGGTCAAAGTAACGAGGCAATATAAGAGCACAGCATTTACAGAGATAGGTGCTCTGAAGAACTAACCTAAGCCTTTTTTTCCCCTCATGGGCAGTCATGAGAAATGGAAACTGGGTCTCCGGGATGGCAGGCGAAAACTCTGCCTGCTGAGCCATCATGGCCCACCCTAACCTAAAACTTTTTACAAGGTAATAACTGAACTGTAGTCATTAATGATTTTCAGGTTTCTAGTTACTGGAGACCTTTTAAAAAATTGAACAACAATCCTGGACAGTTTAAAAATTTCTATTTCTGAAAACAGAGTTGAAAAACATGATTATTTAGGGTCCAATGAGTTCTTTGATTTATAGCTCCTCATTTGATATATTGATTTTTATTTATTTATGTATGTATGTATGTATGTATGTATGTATTTATTTATTTGCATGCAGACATGGGGAATCGAACCCGGGTCTCCAGCATGGCAGGCGAGAGCTCTGCCTGCTGAGCCACTGTGGCTGGCCCCTGATATATTGATTTTAGTAAATATTTTTTGATTAAGATTTAAAATGTATCTACCTTTGAAGAGGGATAGAGGCTTACAAATATTATTTTCTTTGCAACTTTAGAGCTGAAAACCAAATGATGTATAAAAACTGGGGATGATGCTCAGAGAAGTCACCCTTTTTTTTTTAGAACACTTGTGTCACTCCAGAGAAAAGAAAAAAGAAAAAACCCATACATCTCATACCCCTTACTCCTCCCTCTCACTGACTACTAGTATTGCAATCTACCCAATTGTTTCTAACCCTTAACCCCTCCCTATTATTTATTTAATTTTTTGCCCTTATTTTTTTACTCATCTGTCCATACACTGGATAAAGGGAGTGTCAGCCACAAGTTTTCACAATCACATGGTCACATTGTGAAAGCTATATAATTATACAAACGTCTTCAAGAATCAAGATTACGAGATTACAGTTCAACAGTTTCACGTATTTCCTTCTACCTATTCTAATATACTAAAAGCTACTCTAATATCTTAAAGAGGGATATCTTTATAATCATAAGAATACCCTCAGAATAACCTCCTGACTCTATTTGAAACCTCTTAGCCATCAAAATTTTATTTTGTCTTATTTCTCTCTTCCCCTTTTGTTCAAGAAGTCTTTCTCAATCCCATGATGCTGGGTCCTGGTTCATCCCCGGAGTCATGTGCACTCGGCCAGGGAGATTTACACCCCTGGGAGTCATGTTCCATGTAGAGGGGAGGATAATAGTTCACCTGCCAAGTTGGCTGAGAGAGAGCGCGGCCACATCTGAGCAACAAAAGGGGTTCTCTGGGGGTAATTCTTAGGCTTAATTATAAGTAGGCTTAGCTTTTCCTTTGCAGGAGTAAGTTCCATAGGGGTGAACCCCAAGATCAAGGGCTCAGCCTATTAAATTGGTTGTCCCCACTGCCTGTGAGACTATCAGGAATTCCCCAGGTGAGGAAGTTGTCCCTTAAGGGGACTTTGCAAATACACTTTTATTCTCTGTTCAAATTAATCTGGGATGTATGGGGACATCACACGAACCTGTGCAAACCAACAAGATCTCATTCCTTATTCAAGACTCCATGTAATTATGGTGTTTGAATAAACTGACCATACAAGTTAAATCAGATAGTGTGCCATAAAAATTTCAAGTTTTGTACCAAATAAACATCTCTTCCTTTGGTTTCACATAGAAACTGAAGTTAATTAAAATACAGACCGTATTACCCTTCATTCCGAATTCTGATTTACCTTTCTCTTATCCAGATTAGCTTAATTCATATCTCTAGGTGAAGTCTGATAATTTTTTCAACTTTTTTAAACAGTTACTGTATAGGATAATGCTAACTTTCAAGGCTTTAGAGCTCTAACTCTGAGTCTCAGGTGTCACACAAATACCTGAAGTTCCAGGGAACAACAGGTTATACCCAAATAGTGTAGAATTTAGAAGTAACAGTCATAACATTGGAATAGATGTGACTCCAGAAGAGTTTATAATCTAGGAACTTTTACAACAGGCCTTAACCTGACAATCTGTGCTCTCAATGTCAATTCTCCAAGTTTATTACAGTTAGTCTGTATGAGTGAGGCATGATAATACTTGTATTTTTGTTTCTGACATTTCATTCAACATACTGTCCTCAAGGTTCTTTCACCTAGCTGCATGCCTCATACACCCACTTATTTATTTTTTTGGATACAGTTGTTAAAACTATGGTAGAGATAATAGGATATTATAAATCTATAAAAAGCATGGTTCAAAAAATATGATTTTGTGCAAAATGCACTAAATACATCATATTGTTTTAAATGTGAACAAAATAAATGATTAATGTTATTATTTTTATTTTTCCTTGTACTATAAACACTTAAATAATTGTCAACCAAAACAATACCTGACTTAGCTCACTTACCCATAATGCTAAATATTCTGCGAACACACAGAGTTGAAAAATTCCATTTTGCCCTTAAATTGTCAGCAGCTTGACCAGCCAGGATCATACATAACCAACAGCCGAAATAAGGCACTGCAGACAAAAATCCATTCTGAAGGAATAAGAAGATATTGAATTAATTATAGTGCGAGGAAAAAAATAATACCACACACACAAACTCATAGCCAACAACCACTATTCCACAACAAAGGAAATATATGACAATTTGCTGTAAATTTTTATACTGTCACAGTAAACAGGTTTGGCTTTCTAGAAGGTTTATGGGATTCAGTTCAGTGTAATCCTAAGAGCCTGTCTCAGAGGGAACGAGGGCTCACAAATAGTTCAGTCTGCTCATGGTAATCTCAACATTTACTTTGGGACTTGGGTGGGAGCTGAGGCAGCCCTGCAATTTGGGTTGTGGCTTCAATGGGTGAAGGTATTTTCTTTTTTAGCCTATAGATTCGCCACACTAGACAGTTTCTGTCTTCAATTTTCGCTCATTTGTTTCACATTTTAATTGTAAAACAAAATACAGATACAGAAAAGCACATAAATCAAATGTATAGCTTAATGAATAATTCTAAGGTGAATAACATCTAGGTCAAGAAACAGAACTTTGCCAGCCACCCCAGAAGGCAATCCATGGCTCCAGTCCATTCACAACCCCCTTTTTCTCCAAATAAGGAACCATTATCTGGTTATATAGTTATCACTTACTCTATGTATTTATAGTTATACTACCCAAATGTGCATCTCTAGTCACATCCCTAGAATAGTTTACCCTTGATTATTAAAAAAAAAATGGATATATGTCTTTTGGATCTCTTTTAATCTCTAAATTCCCCCTGCACTCCTTTTCTTTTCTTAAAATTTACCTGTTAAAGAACGTAGGATGTATTTTATTTATTTTTAAAAGATCCATGCCAACTAAAACCAGAACTCAAAGAAACTTTATTAAAGCTGAAAGTACATTAAACATACATTCACCTTTCCTTTTTCTTAACAGAACCTGGGGGTCGTTATCGATAATTTATTTTCCCTCTATCTCAATCTCCAATTACCAGGCACTGTCTATTATACTGCCTTAAAACAAAAAAAGCTTAATCATCCTGTTTCTCTCCATGACTCCTCCCCTCCATCCTATTCCTAGGTCTTCCTCATATCTTGCCTGGGTATTGCAACCAACTCCTAATCCTGCCTAGATCTTCTCATTACTAATAACTTAAGCTTTCTTATTATTTTGAGTGCATGCTTCCACTCTCATTACCACCTCCTATCTTTCCAGTTCATCCTCTCTCTACCTGGCTCTGGTGTGTCTTCCTATCCATTGATCCTACCATCTTTTCACTCGCCCTCATCTCTCTGTTACTCCCACGCCTCTCCTTGGCCAGTATCACTCCATCGTCAATCATTATAATCACACCTGTACACAGGCCCTGACTTCCTCGCTCTTCTCTCTCACTGCATCTTACTCCCCTAGTAAAGCCGTCACCATGGTTAAGCCCAAGTCTTCTGTTTTCCTATTTCCTCACAGTGCTCACCTGTCGTCCAGCAGATTCATGACCAGGGGCCTCAGAGGGCCTCAATGCTGCCAGGCAGTCAGTGTTCCTAGCTCACTAGTGACCCACTCACCTAGAAGACTATTTCACACATTATTCTTTTGCCTGAAACCCTCAACACTTTCTTCCTAGGGGTAAATCCAGGTTTTGTGGGGCCTGAAGTTTATACAATTTTGGGGACCTTCTTCAAGAAAAAGAATGAAGAATTATAAATACACGATTAGAAACACAAGCAAATACTTAGAATGAAAAAGAAATCAGAACAAATTACAAATTTTATAAAACTATTAAATATTACAAATATAAGCAAAATCCAGAAAAATAATATTTTTATTAACTTACTGCCTGACATACCTGAATACTTTTTTCTATGTTTTCCTGTATTTTTGATTCTCAAAGAAGTTATGCCACATTAATCTGAAATTAAGCTATTCAGGAGAATAATTCAAAGGCATTTAAAAATTACAGTTACACTAAGCTAAACAGTTGTGTAATCCAATTACTTTCATACTACGTACACTGACATCACTGAATATGGGTAATTTCTCATTGGAACATCTGCATTTTTAGGCTATTTTTTCTTTTACATTGGTAGCAATCCATTTTCCCTGAAACAGGCTAGACTTTGTCAGGATAGGATATATAAAATATGCTAAGATGTGATCCAGTACATTAGTATGCGTTAACACACAATGCCACACATACATACTTCTTGTTTGTTGTAATGCTACAGGTAAATACCCTACAAACTTAGAAATTCTGATAAATTTACATCTCCTGAGTCTCACTAAAAAAGAAAAAATATCTAGGTTATAACTATATATATGCTGCTTTATTAAGGGTATTTAAAGGAGAGAACTCTCATTTTGATTAGGTGTTGATGAGAATGGAGTCATCCATATCCAATTTCACATGCTCAGTAATTAGAAGAACGTGCTATAGACTAGCTTCAAGCCTTGGGACAAGGATGCTTTTACTGTGATACAACTTCTGGACCTACTACATCTTTATGTCACGATGCTGGGCAGATCTGCAAGTGGGTGCCTACTCCAAGGCAGCTAATGTTAAATGAACTATACGTGGAAGTGACTGCCAACTATACAAGGATCCCATTAACCCAAACTGTATCTGTAATGCAACTTCCCTTAGTCAGATCCCCAAAATGCTCATAGTTGTTCCTCCAATGCCATCTGATACGAAGTGAAGTGGAATGGAGGAGAAAACGGAAGGGAACGGGAAGGGTCTTAACTGACTGCATGCTACTTTGTCTATGTTTTACAAAAACACGTGATCATTTGAATAAATTACTAAAACTTATCTCAGGGCACGACAAGGAGCCTGTGTAAGGGAGGGGTTGGTGAAGCTCGAGCTTCTTTAACTTCCTGGTAAGTCTGCTTCTGCTTCTCTATCTTCCTCATGTTCCACTGACGACCTCCTGGCTCTCTATTCCACTGAGAGAACCGAAGCCATTAGAAGAAAGAAAACCTACGTAGACCTCCTTCTCCTCTATTACCTACCTGCCTTCCCTCCTGCTAGCCCAGGCTTCTACTAAGTCTGGCTCCTCCATGCCAGAAACGCGAGATTTATCCTCTCATAGCTACTCAAGGATGCGGATTCCTTTTCCTCTCCCTCTCCACATTATCAATTGCACATTTGCTACTGGATCATTCCCACCATACAAACATTTCCCCTAAGCAAACAAACAAACAGAGAAAAACAACCCCACTTTTCTCAATCCCACTTTTTCTAACATGCACCACACCACTTTACTGTCCCCAGTCAGATGCCGTGAATGCGCTGTCTATAAGCACTGTCTTCAGTTCCTCTCATCTTACTCTCTGTTATGTTCTACCACCAAGCTTTCATCCCCACCTAATCACTGAAATTACTCACTGATAATGTCAAGGTCACTATAATTTATGCACCGCTAAATCCTGCTGACTTTCCTTCCTGTTTGGTACTCTTTACTCAAATGCATTTCAGGGTATCGCGCCCTTCCCACCTCACTGATCATTCTCAATTCCTCCACTGACCTCTAATGTCGGAGTCAGTGAGGACTCAGACCTTGGTCCTCTTTTCTCTCCCCACACTCACTTTCTGGGTGATCTCATCTAGTCTCACAGGTTTAAACATGACCCCCTGCACTTATATTTCCAACCCCCAGATTCATATCTAGCTGCCTACTACACAGCTAACAGGCATCAAACCCAGTACGTCCACAACTGAACTCCGGATTTTCCTCCTCTAACCTGCTCTACCCACAGCCTTCCCTAACCCAGGGAAAATTCCTTTCTCCCTACTGCTCAGTCCAAAAGTTTTGGTGTCATAGTTGACTCCTCTACTTCTCTTATTTACTCATATCCAATCTGTCAGGAAATCTTATTGGCTTTATCTTCAAAATCTAAACAAAATATGACCATTTTTCACCATCTCCACAGCTTAAGGCCTGCTTGGATTACCACAATAGCTTCCTATCACATCTCCTTGCTTCTACCTTACCCAACTACAATCTACTCACACAGCAGTCAGATTCATCCTTTTAAGACAAGCCAGACCATGTCACTCCTGCTCAAAACCCTCTAAATAACTTCCCAAATCATTCAGAGTAAACTCAAAATCTTTAGAGGACTGCCAGGCTTCACAAGATCTGGCCTCATTACTTTTTTGACCTCATCAGCTATTATTTTCCCCTTCGCTTGTGCTACTCTGCCATAACACCCTCCTTTATCATGCGAGACATGCTCTCACCTTAGGATTTTGCTCAAGCTATTCTATTCTGACTAGAATGCCCTTCCCCTACATATCTGCTTGTCTAACTCTTCACTTCTTTCAAGTCTTTGCTCAAATTCCAACTTTTTAATGGGGGTCAATACTGATCAGTTGTTTTAATACTGCAGCCTGGCTCCCAGCACTCCCATCTTCTTCTTTTTTTAAAAAATATTTTTATTGAGAAATATCCACACACAGTCTAATCATATACAATCAGTGGCTCACAATCTCATCACATAGTCGTGTATTCTTCAAAATTATCATTTTTAGAACATTTGTATCACTCCAGAAAGAGAAATAAAAAGAAAGAAAAAAGAACTCATACATCCCATACCCCTTTACCCCTCCCTCACTGACCCACAGTATTTCAATCTATCCATTTTTTACCCTTTATCTCTCCCTACTACTACTACTACTACTATTATTATTATTTTTTTTTACTCATCTGTCCATACCCTGGATAAAAGGAACATGAGACACAAGGTTTTCACAATCACATGGTCACGCTGTAAAAGCCATATCATTATATAATCATCTTCAAGAATCAAGGCTACTGGAACACAGTTCTACAGTTTCAGGTACTTCCTTCCAGCCACTCTAATACACCATAAACTTAAAAGGGATATCTAATACAATGCATAAGAATAACCTCCAGGATAACCTCTCAATTCTGTCTGAAATCTCCCAGCCATTGAAACTTAATTTTGCTCATTTCTCTCTTCCCCCTTTTGATCAATAAGGCTTTCTCAATCCCATGATCTTCTATATTTAGATGTTATATATTTCCAGCCTGTGTTCATAGCTTATGATTTTTATTTCTCTCTGAAGTTTATATTTTTCTCAATAAATTTTATTCTACTTAGACTACCCCATAGTGGGATCACATCAATTGTTCTTTGTGCAGAATCCTACACATGAATAAACTGTAGCAATTCAGAAAAGCAAAATCTCTGAATTTGATCTTAACCCCTAGTGAGATAAAACTGATGATGCTTGAGAGCTACTAAATTTTTCTACTTAAAGTCCTAGCGTTAACATCCCATCTCCCACCCACTCCCTGCCAACAGAGTTTAATGCATCACTGGTGCAGGGTTTCTGTTTGGGGTGAAGGGGAAATTTTGGTCATAGATGGTAGTGATGGTAGCACAACAATGTGAATGTGATTAATGACACTGAATTGTATGCTTGAGAATGGTTAAGATGTGAAATTCTGTTGTACATATGTTACCACAATTATAAAAAAAGAGAGACTAGGAGGTGCAAGGGTAGTTCAGTGGTAGAATTCTCACCTGCCATGCAGGAGACCCAGGTTTGAGTCCCGGCCCATGCACTTCCCAAAACAAAACAAGCAAGCAAACAAATGATAAACCAACCAAACAAAAATCCAACAAATGGTGCTGTAATTAGGGGATACCACATGGAAAAAGAATGAAATGTGACCCCTGCCATACAGCATACAAAAAATAAATAAATAAATAAATAAAGCCTTAAGAGACAATGACAAATGCAATTCATGATTCTGGACTAGATCTAGTAAGGAGGAGAAAATGCCCAAAAGGACATCATTGGAACAATTAAAAAAAAAAAAACTGGAATATGGACTGTATGTGTTGTATCAATGCTAAATTTTTTCAACTTCACAGCTGTACTTAAGATGGTTATATGAGTGCCTTGTCCTCCGGAAATGTGCAAGGAAGTATATATAACCTACCCTCAAATGTTTGGAACATAGAAAGAATGACAAAACAAATGCAGCAAAACGCTAATAGTTGGTAAATATGGGTATCTGGGTAGAGCTGTACACTGGAGTTCTATGTACTGTTTCTGCATTATTTTGGCAACTTTCCTGTAAGTCTGAAATTATTTCACAATAATAAGTTAAAACAAAAACAAAAAACTCCTCCAAAAAACCTAAAGCTACTGAAAAAAAAATCCTCAACATTTATGTATTTCATGGGCATCTTCCACAGCTGTTCAGCTTTCTGCTCAAGAATATACCTTGTATTCATTTATTTCAAAATTTGATTCCAAAATAGGGTAATAGCAAGTTGATAATAATGGATCAAGAGCTTTAAAATTTGTAATTAATGAGATTATAATTTTAAATACAATGTTTCTCAAAGTAAACTTTCTTTTGCCTCTTTATTTTGAACAAAGGCCATTTCATGAAAATACTAAATTGATGTTCAAGCAAAAAATATCCATTTTAAAAACAGACTTCTATATAACCACAGAACTTTTAAAAAAACTATTCACATTTCGTTTAATTTTGGTTCATATTTGGTTCAGAATGAAAATGCTTTCTTTGTATGAAAATGCAGCTAAAACATTCTTGTTTTAAAAGTCTTTCATTATAGAACTTTAAAAAAGCAATCAATGAAAAACAGATTTTTCATTAAGTCAATTAAGTGTACAACTACTGGCTACCAACTGATACTACTTCTTCCATATTCTCCCAATAAAAATCTCAAAACTGAAGCATCAGTAGAATAATCTTTAAATATACATTATAAATAAAATGAAGGTTTTGTTCCTATGATTTTGAGAATCTGTTGTTCTTTATCCTGCTACAGGTCTTTTACTTCAAACCATAATTACCATATTAACTTCACAATGTACAGCTGCATGCAATTCATCACTACAGTAACAGAGTACAGTCTGGCTCTTTTTAAAAGAGAAATTAGGAAAAACAAGAGTGCTCCTAACAAATCTATTCCATGCTATTATCCAAGCCTATAGTTTCACTTCAACTTCTGTCAATGCAATTTGTGGATATATTTCCATATAACTGTGTTACACAAGTAGACAGAGGAGTTTTTCACAGCTTAGCTCTGCTGGATGAAGTTGAACGTTTGGCCCATAGAGGCAATGCTTTCAATATGCTTTGCGAGATAGGTGACTGAAGATTCACCTTTTCAGTCTTTAAAGCCGGTAAATCCATGCAGAAAATGCAGTTAATCTTATCTTAAGAACAACACACCTTTTGCTATTCTTTACATTTACCACCAGGTGCTGCTTTACTACTAGGTCTATTTTACATTCACCACCCTGGCTCCTGTCTATTGGAAGGTCACAAGGATGTATACCTACATTTTTCTCTAAGAGCTTTCTAGTTTTAGCACTCACATTTAGGTCTATGATCCACCTTTCATTCTGAAGGCAAAAACACCACCAATTTTCTTCACAAACTGTATCTCTTTCATTTTAAGCTTTTTCTCAATCTCTTTAAAGACAAGATTTACCTTAAATCCATCAATGTAGAGATGACAGGAACAGCCTTAATTTGATAAATTCTAAAGGACTGGCAGTTTTAGGAAGGCTGATCTTATACAGAGTTAAAACTACAGCTCCCCCAAAGCTTAAATAATGCTGCAGAGCAACATCTGTACAAAAAGCTTGCCTCTCCCAGCCTCCTCTCTCAGCAGTTCCACTACCATCCCTTTTATTTTATTTCATTTACTTTTTTATTGTATAGTATACATATATACAAAGCCCAGAGTTTGTCATGGGCTACCAAATGATCCTCTCAGATTTTCCCTTCTAGCTGCTACAAAATATAGGAAGCTAGAAGGCTTAAATATTTTTTTTATCTTCACAATTGACTTTTTTCCTTCTATTTTTGTGAAAAACAACACATACACAAAAAAGCAATAAATTTGAAAGCTCAGCACCACAATTAGTTGTAGAACATATTTGAGAGTTTGACATGAGTTACAATTCTACAAGTTTAGGTTTTTACTTCTAGCTGCTCTAAAGTACTGGAGACTAAAAGAGAGATCAATTTAATGATTCAGCATTCACATTCATTTGTTAAATCCTATCTTCTCTGCATAACCACTATCACTTTTGATCTTTCCATCCCTCTCTTTAGGGGTGTTTAGGCTATGACCTTTCTCACTTTTTCGTGTTGGAACGAACTGTCACTAACATGGGGTAGGGAGATGGAACTATCTGATGTTCTGGAGAGGCTGAGCCCTCTAGGTTTCAGGACTTATCTGGTCAAGGGACCCATCTGGAGGTTGTAGATTACTGGAAAGTTACTCTAGTGCACAGAACTCTTGTGGAATCTTACCTATTGCCCTAGGTGTTCTTTAGGATTGGCTGGTATGGTCCTGGTTGGGGTTTGGCAGGTTATAATAGGTAGCAAGGTCTAACTGAAGCTTGTATAAGAGCAACCTCTGGAGTAGCCTCTCGACTCTATTTCAACTCTCTCTGCCACTGATATTTTATTAATTACACTTCTTTTCCCCCTTTTGGTCAGGATGGAATTGCTGACCCCACGGTGACAGGTCTGGATTCATGCCTGAGAGTCCTCTCCTACGTAGCCAGGGAGACTTTCACCCCTGATGTCATGTTCTATGAAGGGGGGAGGCCAATGATTTCACTTGCAGAGCTGGGCTTAGAGAGATTGAGGCCACATCTGAGCAACACCAGGGGTCCTCCAGAAGTAACTCTTAGACATGCCTATAGGTAAATCTAAGCTTCTCTGCTACTTACATCAGCTTCACAAGAGTAAGCCTCAGGATCAAGGGCATGGCGTGTTGATTTGGGTGTCCCTAAAGTTTAACACAATATCAGGGGATTCCCTGATGGTAAGATTTAATTGTCCCATATTCTTTCTCCCATTCCTCAAGGGACTTTGCCAATACCTATTCATTATCTGCTTAATATACTCTAGGATGTATTCAGGTATTACATTAATCTATACAGGATTAAAGGACCTCTTTCTTACTCTGTGCTTCCTGTGTTTCAATTTTTCAAATGAGCTACACAGATAAGCTAGATTACATGCTGCAGAAAATTTCAGTTCCAGACCAAATAAACCTTTCTTCCTTTGGTTTCAAAGAGTATGTGCAGTTCTAAAATATAGACACTGTCTTCCTTACCCCAGTGTTCTGAATTACTTTAACCCCAACCTGATCGTCTTTGTTCTTATCTCTCAGTAGTCCCAATATCATCCCTTTTAGAAGTGAATACTGGTACTGTTTTGAATATGTGACTGGATATCCTGGCATATTTCTAAGGGCCAGTAAGATCTTCATGGTTAAAGGTGATACTGGATAAACGATATATTGAATCAAGTTTTAACACAGTGAGAAAAGAAGGAATAACTGGGGAGGCCAAAAAGAGAAGTCTCTAAAATTTAATATATCAGAGTAAAATGGAAGATATGAAATAACTCTAAATTTCATATAGATAAAACAAATTCTGTGTGTGGTTTTTAAAGTACATACCCTATAGAAGAAAAGAAGCAAATGATTATTTTTCTTACCTCTTGAACATTGAACCTTAGGATCTCCTTCATATAAGTAGGCAATAATGTCAATAAAGTATAGAAAGTCCAGTTGTAAGAAAAATGTGCAACTACAATAGCCCAAAGTGGCAGTGATTTCAAAATCGGTTTCCATGGCACTGATTTCTGGGAAGAAAGCTGAAGAAAACAGGCATAATTATGATAAGACACAGCTGCGTTTATGCTTAGCTCTGCACTTTAGCATCTACAATTTAATTTAGAACACATACAGAATATTAGCCTTGTCTAGTAAATTCCAGATTTTTAAATCAACTAATTTGAAACATTAAACAGTAAAAAACAAAAATCACACAGTCACACTGTAAAATTTGTATTTTTATATAATCGTCTTCAAGAATCAAGGCTACTGGAACACAACTCAACAGTTTTAGATACTTCCCTCCAGCCACTCCAATACATCATCAACTAAAAAGGGATTTCTATATAATACATAAGAATAACCTCCAGGATAACATCTTGACTCTGTTTGAAATCTCTCAGCCACTGAAACTTTATCTTGCTCATTTCTCTTTTCCCCCTTTTGGTCACAAAGGCTTTTTCAATCCCATGATGCCAGATGCCAGCTCATCCAGGGATTTCTGTTCCACGTTAACAGGGACATTTACACCTCTGGGAGTCATGTCCCACGGGGGGTGGGCGGGCAGTGAGTTCACCTGCCAAGATGGCTTAGATAGAGAGGCCACATCTGAGCAACAAAAGAGGTCCTGTGGGGGTGACTCTTAGGCCTAATTTTAAGTAGGCTTAGCCTATCCTTTGCAGGAGTAAGTTTCATAGGGCAAACCCCAAGATCGAGGGCTCAGCCTATTGATTAGGTTGTCTCTACTGTTTGTGAGAATATCAGAAATTCTCCAAATGCAGAAATTGAATATTTCCTCCTTTTCCCCAGCCCCCCAAGGGGACTTCTTTGCCAATACTTTTAAACTATCTTTCAACATACTCTGGAATGTATGTGGGCATTACATTAAGCTATACAGAATTGTAAGACCTCATTCCCAATTCTAGGTTCCATGTGTTTAGGTTGTTTAACTAAAGCGACCAGGCAGATTAAGTTAGATTGTGTGCTACAGAAAATTTAGATTTTAGACAAATAAACTTCTCTTCCTTTTGTCTCATACAGAAGGTGAAGTTCTAAAATACAGACAATATTATCCTTTATCCTGTATTCTGATTTACCTTAGTCCCAACCAGATCAGCTTCATTCTTATCTCTAATTGAAGCCTGATCTGTTTTTCGGCTTGTTTAACAGTTACTGTATGTAGGAATGCTGACTTTGAGAGCTGGAGACCTCCAATTCCGAGTCTTAGGTGTCACAGAGGTACTCAGTGTTACAGGAAAATAACAGGTTATACACATACAGAACAGCATTTCAGAATTTAGAAATAACACTTAAAGTGCCCATACCTGATTTTGCAATGATGAAAGAATGTATTCCTTTTCAGAATGGGAGATTGTCTTGTGAATTTCTGGTGTATCACCAACTAACCAGATCCATAAAATAAACCAAAATATTCCAACTAAACCTTAAAATAGAAAAATAGTATTAAATAAACTTAGAATGTACCAACAGCCATTTTTCATACCTTGAAATATTATATAGCTACAATGTAAAAACAGTTTCAGTTTAGATTTTATTTCAAGTTTCTCTCAATCTGATAGGTAAGTCAGGATTACATTGTAGTTGGTGTCAGAAGTTATTGCATCTGCCAATGAGACTGAGAAATGAAAATCTCTAAGAAAAGAAAACTACCACTGAGGGCTTTACTTGAGAAGAAATACTTTCAAAATATACATTTTTATAATATCTAAGATAATAATTTCTGATGGTAGATATGCTTCATTTAAGTCCAGGATTTGACAGTAGCATATATGGAGAAATATTACAAAACTCTCTAGATTATTTTAACTATATCAACTTGGAAAACAGTCAATCAGTAAGTGTTTTAGAACTTTGTGTTTTAGCAGAAGATTACTTCAGTGAGTTGGAATATGTTTTTAACCAATTAGAATATTATCATATTTGAAATTTATTACATTATAATTTAGGTTAAATTTTGGAACAAACTTACCAAAAAGATAGAAGACATAAGTCCAATTCATATAGAAGCAAATTATTCCAGAAAGAGGAAGAGAAATTACTGTCCCAAGCTGTGCTCCTAGAAGACAATAAAAAAGACTTTACAAACTTTGAGAGAGATAAACAAAGAAGGGACAGGTCTACTGCTTAAAGAAAATGGGTAACAGATGATGAAGAGGAAGAACTACTCAAATCTCATAGGAGCTGAGTTAGTTACCATGTAAATACAATCAATCCATTTTCTTAAGGATCATTTACTGGAAAATCCATAATATGTAAAATGTATACCTTAATATGTTATTATATTCATTTTACCTAGTAGCTATATTGATGAATAAGTAGGTAACAATCAATTTAAGATCCATATAATAGGAGCTAGCAAATGCTACATGTGTCAGAAATTCAGGTGTCTTGGCAAAGGTTCAATGATGCTCTCAAGGCTGATAAACACAATCTCCCATAGCATATTCAGGGAAATAAAAATGAATTTTAAAATCTAATTTGCCAAAAAACATTGCAAATTTTTAAATATAAATACTTAATAAAATACATTTAATCAACAATGCAAGACTTTTAAATGGGTGTAATAGGAGCTAGAATAATGAACCAGAAATTGCTTCTTTGCTCAAGTTTCAGTCTTATGGAAAAAATAAATATGAATTAATAATTATTACATCTTAGAAAGTAAGTGTTACAGAGCAATATGGAAGCAGTTACTTTTGATTTCTGGAGACCAGGAAAAGATTTAATAAGTGGCATCTGAACTGAAAGGAAGGGTAAAATGAAGTAGAAATGAAGTAAGAAGAAGGTACAGTGGCAGAACTAACAGGATGAACAAAGGAAAGACAACAGGAAAATACAGAGTGGTTTGGGAACTTCACTTGGGTGAAAGAAAGGAATAGACGATAAGGCTGGAAAAATAGCTTGAATAGTTATTGAGAAGCAACTCTGTGACAGGAACTAGGGTCAAAGGTCATGAAATGAGGTGTACCAGGCCAAAGGTAGTGAAATGAAGTGGTGAAAACTGTAAAGAATTTCACCTTAGTTCAAGGAGTTTGGATTTTATTCAACAGATAAAGGGAAATTGATATTATCCATTCTTGAATTTATAATCAGATTTCTCATGTCAATCTCCACATAGCTACAAGAATGATCTTCTTAAAATGTAAATTAGATCACGTCTCTCCCTTGATAATTCCCCATTGTATTCTGAAAAAACAAACAAACATACAAAAACCAACAAAAAAGTCTACATTCCTTCCAGAGGCCTGGAAAGCTAGATTATGACCTGGCTCTTGCCTATTTCTCTAACCTCATCTTATGCCATTATCTCTTTTTTCTCTATGTTCTAGCCACCCACATTGGTTTTTCATTTCTTTGAACCCCTAAGTTATTTTCTGCCTGAAAGCCTTTGTACTTGTTGTTCTAGATGGCTGGAATGCTCTTCTTTCTGCTCTTTGTGTGGCTGGTTCTTCCTTATTCTTAAGATTTCCTATTAGAAGTCACTGCACAGAAGCTTTTCTGTAGTTTATTTTAGATATTATTGTATCTAAAAGCAGTTAGGTTGGGGGTGGGCCACGGTGACTCAGCAGGTAGAGTTCTTGCCTGCCATGCCAGAGACCTGGGTTCGATTCCCAGTGTCTGCCCATGCAATAAAAATAATAATAATAATAATAAAATAAAAGCAGTCAGGTTGAGAATTATTCACTCAATCAATGGAAGAAAGGCCAGAATTCTAGTGTATTCTGGTAAAATTATAATTCACATATAAAATTTATGCTGTCTCACCTACAGATCAAAATGATGGCACATCAATATGCAAAAAAATATATATTTACATATATAAATATATATGAAGAGGGGTTGAGAGTCATGATATATTCATTAGAAGATCAAATTAGAAATCATAACTTAAGGACACATGCTCAATTTTCTTGCTATTGGATTTATTGTTTTTAAACAGAATTTTCTGAATAGCTCAAAATACTAGTAGTCAATGAGAGGGAGGGGTAAGGTATGTGTGAGTTTTTTCTTTTTTCTTTTTATGTCTTTTTGTGGAGTGAGTGATACAAATGTTCTAAAACTGATCATGATGATGAATACACAACTATGTTATGATATTGGGAGCCACTGATTGTACACCATGTATGGAATGTATGTGTGAAGATTTGTCAATAAAAATATTAAAAAAGCAACAGAATTCTCTATACCAATATCTGAAAAGGTAACAATCTTTGAAATAAAAGATGGCAGATGGAGAAAAATGTCAGTTGTTATTGCTCTAGGGTGTTGTACCAAAGAGAAAAATTAGTAATAAAGTTTTACCCCCAAACTTTATTTTTCCTCAGAGGAGGTATTTAACATTGCATGATTCTGGCATGCAGGCATTTTGCATAACACAACAAATTGTAACAAAAACTTTTATAAGAATATTTATCTCACCTGCATATGAAATGCTAAGAAGCTTGCTTCTTTCAAGAGGGGGAGCCCAAGAAGACCACATGGCATGCATGGCTGGAAATGTGACACCCTGTGAAAGGGAAAAGGATGATTTCTGATGAAATATAAGGTAGTTTTACTCATGTTTCAATTCAGTCACATATTTTGTTGCAAATTTGCTGTTCAAGAAGTTGTCAGGGTAAGAATCAAACCAAGACCAAGTTTCATGAAGTGAGATGTCTTCACAGTGTTAAGTATTTTAAAAACTTGAACAAAGATTCATGGATTCTGTTAACTGCTTTGAGGATTAACGTAATGGTTATAATTAATCTAAAAGAAAGTACTGAATAATGATATAAAGGAATCATTTGCAAGGATAATTTTATTTACTCATTTATTAATGGCCTGCATGAAATGGAAATGTCATCTATTCAAAACTTTAAAAATACTGAGTTAATACTTTGGAATACTGAAATAAATTTCAAAGTTACCTTAATTAATTGAAAAAATGGCATTTCAAAAAAAGGATGCATTCAATTAGCGTGTATATAGCCTATTCTCCACTCCCCGACCCCCCAATAACTAATCTAGTAAATGCCAATCACTGATATGGAAAGGCAACGGAACAAAAGAGGCAGGGGGGCTCTGCGTGGATGAGGAGACAGCACAGGAGAGAGGGAGGGAATAGGTTCCATTAGATTCAAAGCAGCATAATATTCCCAACTGTCCTTGGCCTCTCGCTAACTGTAACCTCAGAAAGATTACTTAACCTCCTTGAATTTCAGATTCTTCATCTGTAAAACAGAGATAATACCCCCTGTCTTGCAAGGTTATTTTAAAAATAAATGGTAACTACTGCCATTATTAATGGAGAGAAGAATAAACACTTCAGTATTTTGTACTTTTTGCTGATTACTTCAGGGACAAACAGGGAAGAAACACGAACAGAAAGAGATGATTTAGGCAGCAAATCGGTAAGAACCTTTATCATGGAGCATCCACAGGGTGGGTCATTATAGAATAAAATTTAAGAAGTTTGGAAATGTCCACAGAAATCACGTTGTCAAAAATTTTATTATAAACTCTAAGGACCCTTGAAGACACCAGGTTGAGTGAAATAAGCCATACACAAAGAGACAAATACTGTCTGATTTTGCTTATATGAAACACTCAGAAGAAGCAAATTTTGTAGAGACAGATAGTAGATTACAGATTTCCAGGGTCTGGGGGGTTAGAAAAGGGGGAGTTATTGCTTAATAGGTACAGAGTTTCTGTTCGATAAGATGAAAAAGTTGGGGTAATGAATGTTGGTGATGTTAACACAATATTGTGAATATAATTAACATCACTAAATTGTACCCGAGCACGGTTAAAATGGGAAAATTTGAGTTGTATATATGTTACCACCATAAAAGTTAAAAACCAAACAAACCTAGGGACAATGTAGTTGTATTTATGGTGAATCAGATGCTAGGGATGAAAGATGCTGGCCTAAGGTTACAGATGAGTCAGTGAACATGTGATACACTGTAGGGGTGGAGAAAAACAGAAAGAATCTAAGAATAAACATAAATTCCATTTAGGAATAAAATGTCATCTGAGATAGCAATAGTGGGGTAAGAAATATGCTATAATGCTAAATTAGCGGTATAAATGGACATGAAACTAAAATATCTTCAGCAAGAATATTCAATACTTGGGTAACACAAAATACAGTGCAATTAAGTACCTTTTACTTAGGCAAGGAGAAGAGGAACTGGTGCTGGAGGGATAATTATCTTGTAATCAGGAAGGGTTTATTTAATAGGCCTCTATTTGATAAGGACAAAGTGTGAACATTCATATGAATATTAGTTTAAATTTAAAAAGTACTTAACAATTTTCAAAGCACTCTAGCAATCATTATCACATCTGAGTCTTATAACTATCTTGTGATCGAAGATAGGCAGGTATTGTTATTTCAATTTTTAAGAAAGTGGAATTGAGATTAAGTCATTACAATTTAAAGCTTTACTTTGCATTTCCTCACTCCAGCCTAGTGTTCCTTCCAACACGGTATGATGCAACACTACTAAAAATGACCTTCACGCTGTCCACTAAACCCACAGGTCACCATCGTGCTTGGGTTAAAAACATGCTGAGAGAGCAAAATACACCTCAGCCCGGGTTTCACAGGTAGAAGTTCAAAGTTAGACAGGGAAAGAGATCACATTTAAAGATGGAAGATTATATTATGAGTTGTAAAATGAAACACAGAAGCGAAGAAAAGATAAGGAATTCAAATTTTAAAAACAATAAAAATCTTTGGAGGGCGGAATAAAAGAGGTGAAAATTTATAGCCATACTAAAATCAGTAGAAAAACCAGAACTAAAGACAGACAGATATATAAAATCATAAATTAATTTGTTTTTAAGTTAGATCAGAAAAAGAAAAGAACAAATGATAAACAAAGAGGAAGTTTGATGAATAACAACAAAATGAAAAGTAAATCAAAGCAATTTGATAGTCTAGTGTGTAAAATGTGTTTTAGATCTGGGCAATCAATGATAGAACAGATAAACTATGGCAAAAGTAGAAGACGTAAGGAGGCCCCATTTTAATTGTTTTAATAGTGGCTTAGTTTCTTTATTTCTGAAATGTGAGTTATTAAGTCTTGACTGAAAAATGTTTTTATTACTCTTTGAGTTAAGTTTCCAATTTTGGGGTACTCCCATTTGTGACCTTTTACAACAAATAAACCTACTCAGGTTCTTTTCTAGCTAATCCTTTCTTTAACTAAAAAAACAAAACCTGGTTATCTTCCAATGTTAGTTTTTCGTTCATATTCATATCAAAGAATGGTATCTTTAAGAAAAAAGAGAAAAAGTAAAACAAAAAGAAAAAAATTACCTCTCCAAGTCCTTCTAGTGCTCTGACTGCAATGAGAAATCCAACTCCTAAATCTGCAGCAATGGGGGTGAACAGAGTGAAGACAGTGGTACAGAGAATCCCATATCCTAGCAGCAGTTTCCCCCCTACTTTGCTGGCAATATATCCTCCAGGAATCTGTGTGATGATGTAGCCATAGAAAAAGGAACCAAGAACCCATCCTTGAGTTTCAGCATCCCATTGGTACTTTTTACCCTGTAAAGAGGAGGAAGAAATAAACTATTACTCAAGACCTCAACTTAACAGTTCCTGTCTTTCATTAGTATGTGAGTACATATAAATGCAATTATGAACCACTATTTTAGACTGAAGAACATGCATACTTTCTAGGTGATAGGCCAGTTACCAGAATATAGGCACACAATTTCAGGAAGTGAATGGAAAAGGACTGAAGGTCATAAACCTCAAGAAACTTTGCTATTTTGTGAAATGATGCTATAGGATGAATTGTTGAAGCTTTGTAATAACCGTAGCCAAGAAGTCTCAGAAAAGAGCCACAGGCTTAATCCAGAAAGCTATTTAACAGGCTAGTAAAGTGGCTTTGGCATCAGACAGGACTGGGTTCCAGCCTAGCCCTGCCACTTGCTGGATGTATGCTCTGAGAAGATTAAGTTAAAAAGGCACATAAAATCAGGTCTAATACACAGTGAGTCTTCACTTTGTTGGCTATTATATGGATAAATACAGATTATCACTATCTTGCCATTTTAGACCAAGTATTTGGACAAGCATATGAACAACATAAAAGAGCAAGAATTTAAATCAAGTCATAAAGTCCACAGAAGCACATGGTAAGGTAAAAAAGAGAATGTAGTGACTGATTTAAATATCTGAAACCTTTAATACAAGTAGCTGTATAACTGAACCAATGTGTCAAGAACCATTCCAGGATTTCTTTCCACTGTCCATATAAGGCAGATGAAGATATGCTGTTGTTAATCAACAAAAGGACTTGCCAAAGGAAAAGCTACAAAGAAAATTCCTAATTATCTTTATTTAGAGTACCAATGTACACTTTCTCTGTGGAATTCTAGGACCTCTTTCTTGAACTGTGTGAAGCAATGCAAGTTATAGGCTGAAGTGGTAAAAGCGGAGGTCCTCAAACATGTTATTCAACATTAGTCAAGTCAAATATAAAGATTTTTGATAAGTCACTATTTTGTGTCTATGCCTGTTTAGGGAGAAACCCTCCGTTTGCTCCTGCTTGTTAATGGCAGAGGAGACTCAATCAAGTGTGATCTGACTCCTTTGTTAGCACTGAAAATGGATGAAAGTATACTAATAAAAAGGATACTAGTCATTTTTCCCTGTACTGTCTCCCCATGAGGTTAGCAAAATATTTAAAGTGTGCCAAATTTAAGGCTTATCTTTCTCTTGTGAACAAATGAACACACAATTATGTAGCTTAGGTTAGAAACACATACAATTTGGAAAAGATATGTTACTGCTCAGCCAGTTCCTTGGAAAACACAAAAAGAAAGTAATTTAGAGTCTACGTGAAAGACAGACCTTTCAATATTCTTACTTGGAAGCATTTCAGGATGAATTAAGAATGTTTAATTAAAAAAACAGCACTTACCGTTTGATTATGAACTTCTACGGGAGCAGAATGCTCTGGGCACTCCTTGGAAGTTCTATTATTTGTTAAAGTTGTATTTGAATCTACCATATCCACTAATGCAACACTCAGATTCACACGTAATGCATAGAGAACAAAGAAACCAAAAAAGGACAAAAATGCTAGGTTGTAACGAGCAGAACAGCACGCTGGAGCTGAAATAAAGATTGGGGGGAAATTTTAATGAAAAGAATAATCACTAAAAATTACTTTTTAGAAGTGCACAGGCATTAATAAATCACAAATACTCTTCTGAGAATATTCTCAGATTGGGCATATCTAAAAATATTTATTGAAAAGAGTTTGTTCTCCCAGCTGTAATTTTCATAAAAATGTAAAACATGAGAGTTTGAACTGTAAGACAGTTTATTAAAACACTGAGATAATAGCGGCATCAACCTTGCTCAGAAAAATCTCCATTCCGTAATCAAAACTGAAGCTCTGATTTCTGTCAGCTGACAAAGATAAAGCATGGTAAAAATAGGTAAGGGGGTTTAATGGCATCATTATTGCTGAAAAACTAAAAAATGGTCAATAAGTATCTGAGTATTAACAATGGCATAACAGCTATAATATTGGCTCTGGTTTGGCAGCCATCTCATATAAATGTAGCACAGAAAAAAAAATTACTGACAAGACTAGGCCAGTAAACTCCTCTGGATAAATTTCTTACCTTGAAGAGTGTCCTCAATGGCTGGATTAGAATCAGGAGCCATGATATATACCTAAGGCTTTCTTAAACTAAATGCATTTAAGAATCCGGAAGAAAACCTGCAATATTTATGCTAAATGCCTGTTACAGTTGCTCAATAGTTATCATGCTTAAAGGGCTCACAGCAGAAAGGAAATAAGTCAATGCAGAATTATACCACAAAGACTAAAAAAAAAAAGAAGGCGGAATAGGTTGGAGGAACCAATGAATGAAGGCTCATGTGAGAGGAGGAGTTTGACTCATCTTTTATGTAATTTTAGGCTCATGCACATATTTTTTTTTCCCTCTTTTACTGAGTGGCAGAATTGGAGAGGGGATGGGAATTTGGGGAGCATACTAAGGATGACTGACCACTCAGTGAAAAAGATAAAAAAATAGCATAATCCAGGGTCTGTACACATCTAAGTTTGGTAAATACTGAGTGTCTGATAAATACCTGTTGAAAGATGTGAACATCTATTTCATTTAGTAATGACACATTAACATTAAATGTGTATATATATATATATATGAATATATGTGTGCCTTTTTTTGGTAATGACACTAACATTACACATATGTATGTGTATTTTTCCCTTACTTAAGAATCTTTTTTTTCACATGGGCAGGGACCAGAAATCGAACGCAGGTCTCGGGCATGGCAGGTGAGAATTCTGCCACTGAGCCACCATTGCACCTCCCAGGAATCTTAGTGTTTTTATTAACACAACTTCAGAGTACAAGGATCTTGGTGAGTCTCAACTGACCAATTCAGACTGAAACATTAATGATAATAATGACAATTAATGATAATCTTTGGAACTAAGTCAACAAAACCATGCTTGCATGACAAACAGCAAGAACATTCACTGAACACCTACCACATTGAAATCAAGTTCAAAGCAAAATCATGCTTGCTTAAGGAACAGAGTGTCCATCAAAACAAGTATCAATCTGTAAAATTTGGTCTAAATTTAGGAATGTGGAGTGGGTGTAGCTGAAAAGATACGGGTTAATTTAGAGTGACAAGGACCTGGGAATGAATCTCAGTTCCCGTTTGCACTGGCTGTTTGTCTTCGGGGAGGTCATTAAATATTTTTCCACTTTAGATTTCTCAGCTCTAAAATGCCAATACCATTATCTACTTTACTGGGCTGTATGGAGATTAACTGAAATACTTCATGGCCATTTAGGAGGTACTCAGTAAAAGTCAGTTCTTTTCTTGCTCACCCTGGAAGAAGTTATACCAATAAGATAAAGTGCTACAGTAGATGTATGCGACAAGGGGCAAAGGATTTGGCACATTAATCTGTCTGCAGGGGAGTGAGAGCAGGCCTCCTAGGAGAAATTTGCATTGAACTTCATCAACGGGCAGGAAGAAAACAGGTAGTTCAGCAGAGGGAGGGAATGGGGCAAAGGCAATAGCATGTACAGAAATAAGGACCTGAGAAAGGCAGACACAGGGAGAGCAGGAAACTTTCAATGGTCTGATGTGGTTGGACTATGGGCCACTGTAGGAACTCTAAGAACTAACACCATTGAATGGGATAGTGGGTATTGGGTTTAATAGCAAAAAATAACAGCTAATATTTATTAAGCACTTACTATGTACGTGGCACCAATGTGAACGTTTTCCCGGTATCAGGGTTGTTAAGATTAATGAAGTTAGTGCATGAAAGATACATAGAACAGTACTTAGCCAATAGTAAGCCTTCAATAACTGTGAACTGTTCTTATTATTGCTTGTTTTGGATACTGATATTACGAATTAAGATCATTTGTCAGGAATCAAGGTTTTTTTTCATTTGTGAGAAATTAGAAATTGAGAAAAGTGAAGTTTTTGAAAAGAATGGGAGAGTGAGGCTCCCAGCAAAACGTATAGGATTGCCAGAAACTGGCAGCAGCAATCTGCTCTAGTTGTGTGACCTTTAAGGACTACATGTCTGAGAAAGGCGACAGCAGGCCCTCAGGTGGGTGTGACAAAGCAGAAGGCAAGAGAATTTAGATTATCTGTAGGAAATTAAGGTGATGGACTGATTCTGAGCCAGATAAGGATGAAAATGTAAAATGGAGAGGGCTAATGGTACAGGCCCATATATGCTAGGATATAAAAGCTCCAAGAAGGCAGAGATTTTTGGCCTGTTTTGTTGCCTGCTATATATCTTCAGTGTCTACAGCAGTGCCTGGAGAGTTAGCATGCATACATTTTTTTATTGTGAAATATAACATATACAGAAAAGTGATAAATTTTGAAGTACAGTTTAACAAGTGGTTATAGAGAAATGTTCAAAGTACGGTATGGGTTGCAGTTCCATAATTTCAGGTATTTCCTTCTAGTTATTATAATGCACTAGAGAAGAACAAGAAATATCAATATAATGATTCAGTAATCATACTTATTTTTTGTTAAAGCTTACCTTCTCTGTTACAACTGCTCCTTCCCCTTTGATCCTTCTCCCAATCTTTAGGAGTATTTGGACAACGACTCTTCTAACTTCTTCATGTTGATAAGGGGTGCCAACATTATGGGGTTGAGGGATACAACTGGTTAATGCTCTTGGAGAGAATTGTAACTCTGGGTTTCACGGCTTATCTGGCCTAGGAGCCATCTGGAGGTTTTAGGTAATCTTAGTGAGTGAAATTTTTATACTCAGATAGGTCTCTGGGTATTCTTTAGGGTTTTCAGGAATACTGTTGATTGGGGCTTGGCATACTACGGCAATTAGTATGTAAACATTTTTGTGGCTCAAACTAGAGGTGTCTCCTGATGGAAATACACAGTTCTACCTACAAAGTACTCTAGACAGTAGATAGCTAAATGAATAAACAAAATCACAATAATTAAACCTCTAGATCTACAAATTACCAACTTATAAGATATAAATGGGCAGTAGAATATATTGAATGACAACACGGAGACTAATTAGCAAAGTTCAGATTGTAGGAAATGACCTAGTTTCTTCAAGAAATAAATTACAACAGAAATTTAAAAAAAGAGACAAGGAGGCAGAACGTATAGGTTAAAAGAGACTTAAGAGCCCAATTCTGCAAGTGAAATCATTGCCTTCCCCGCTACATGGACATGACATCCAGGGGTGAAAGTCTCCCTGGTGGTGTAGGAGATACCTCCCAGGGATGAGTCCAGCCCCAGCACCATGGGATCAACAATTCCATCCTGACTAAAAAGAAGTATAACTAGAAAGTATCAGCGGCTGGGAGAGTTCAAATAGAGTCGAGAGGCTACAATGGAGGTCACTCTTATGAAAGCTTCAATTACACACTGCTACCTATCATAACTTGCCAACCACCAACCAAAACCATTCCAGCCAATACTAAAGAACACCCAGGGCAATATATGCGATTCTACAAAGGTTCCATGCACTAGGGTAACTTTTCAAAACCTACAACCTCCAGATGGGTCTCTGCGCCAGATAAGTCCTGAAACCTAGAGGGCCCACCCGCTCTAGAACATCAGCTAGTTCCATCTCCCTACTCCATATTGACAGCCCCTTCCAACATGAGAAAGTTAGAATAGCCATAGCCCAAATACACCTAAAGAGTGGGATAGAAAGATCAAAGTGATGGTGGAGTTATACAGAGAAAGTAGGATTTAACAAACAAACATGACCACTGAACCATTAAATTGATATTTCTTTTAGTCTCCAGTATCTTAGAGCAGCTAGAAGTAAAAACCTAAAATTGTGAATTGTAACCCATGCCATACTCTGAAATCTATTCTACAACTAATTGTTGTGCTGTGCTTTGAAATTTATTGCTTTTTTGTATATATGTTTTCACGAAAGAGAAAAAAAATC
>PVIY010013174.1:0-28411 GCA_004026745.1 Myrmecophaga tridactyla
AAAAAAAAAAAAAAAGATATAATAATCCTAGTGTGCACACATCTAATAAGATAGCTTTAAAATAAATGCAACAAAACCTGACAGAACTGAAAGAAGAAACAGATAAATCTACAATTACAGTTGGAGACTGTGATGGTTACTTTGTATGTGAAACTTGGCTTGCCCTAGAGAATTCAGACTTGCCAGGTTCCATCCATGGTCATGACTGTGTGCTATCTTTCAACTATCTCAGACTTCTTAAAGGGTATTTCCTTGGGTATAAAATACTGAGGGAGGGAGGGGAGGGGATTGTCATAGAAACGAGCAACTAGAGAAAGCATTCATCCCTTAAGAATAACATAAAGTCCCTTAAGAATGAAACAAAACAAAGTTTGGTAACCAATACTGAAAGGGGTGGTGCTTTATTTCCTCAGGGCATAAGTGAACAAGACCCATGCCTTATCTATCAAAGTATTACAATTAAGAAGTAAGATGGCTGTTACAGGGATGTGTATGGATATATTTCAATTGATAAGCATAAACATCAAGGTTTTAATGAAAGTAAAGCACAATTACAATTGACAACAATCTAAAATTAGATCTTTGCAATTATTTAAACTCTCGAAAACTTTTAAATGACATCCACTTAAAAGATATGCAAAGGGATACATGGTTTTTCAAAATTATTTACAGGATTCTTAAGTAAAAACATTTGAAGACCACTGTACTAATATAGCACTGGTTTGTTTCTCTATTATATTTAGGTAAAAATAACCTACTTCCTTCCATTAAAGATCTGAAGTAACAGAAATAGAGACTCATTTTTGTTTTTAATTTAATGCTGCATTTCTATAAGCAGTTAGAAAATGTTGCTATTGGCATTATGAAAACATTCATTTGCTATGCCAAGTTGTTCTCCATGAACATCTGCTGTTGTATTGGTGAGGGAGGTGAAGGGATACAAAAACCCTATTTAAAACCTACAAATCCATACCTCTAACTCTTTCTGACTAGCTACATGCCATATCCTATGATCTTCTTATACATGGGGATACAGACATAAAGGGAACTAATTCAGTCCAGTTGCAGGCTCAGATGTGCAACAAGTTGTGGCAATTAACTAGAGATGTGAATACACTATGCTTTATAGGAGCACGAAGATGGGCTCAAAAATGAAGTGTTTTCAGGTAGGAAAAAAAGGGAAACAGCATTCCTGAAAGAGGGATTAGCATGTACGAAGACAGGGGGAAAAGAAGATTATGAAGTGATGAGAAAACAATAAATAGTTCAACAAGAAAACAAAGGATATTTTCAGAAAGTATATTTCAAACATGAGATGTGTATGGGGAATCCATATGGTGTCAACACTCGTATATACATGGTAGAGAACAAATATGGAAATTCATTTAGAAATTTATTTAATATTTATTGAGTACCCAATCTGTGTCTGATACTGAGGGGAGAAGGTAAAAGAAAAATAAGTCATTCGGTATCTTACCAACCATGCTAATCTGAAGCTATTATGTACCCCAGAAAAGCCATGTCCTTTAATCCTCATTCAGAATTGCTAGGTGGAATCTTTCTTATTGTTTCCATAGAGAATATAACCCACCCAATTGTGGGTAGTAACTTTTGATTAGGTGGTTGCCATGGAGATGTGCTTCCACCCATTCAAAGGGAGGTTGCTTACTGGAGCCCTTTAAGAGGGAACGATTTTGGAAAAAGCTTTAGAGCCACCTGAACTGACAGAGCCGACATAACGGACAGAATGGGGAAGGTGTTGAAGAAGCCTGGAGAGAAAGTGAGCAGATGTGCCTTTCCAGCTGAGAGAGAAACCCCGAATATCATCGGCCTTCTTGAACCAATGTATCTTTCCGTGGATGCCTTAATTTGGACATTTTCACAGCCTTAGAACTGTTAAACTTGCAACTTGATAATTTCATCTTTTTTTGTTTTTTAGATAACTTCATCTTTTTAAAAGCCATTTCGTTTCTGGAATATCATATTCCAGCAGTTTACAAAGTAAAACAGCAACCAAGAGAGAGGAAAAACCAACCAACAGCATGATAAAAAGCCACAAAACGGATACATGCTCCTTTCTGTACATGTGTACAGAAAGGAGCACAGAGAGGAACAGAAGAATGCTTTCCAAAAGAGCATATTAGATACATCTTCAAAGGTGAGCACTAGTTAACTAGATAGAGAATGGGAGATGCATAGGAGCAACAACAGAGAGTAAAAACAAGGCAGTTCAGATAAAAGCTAAAAGAAGGATGCATGGCAAATGAGACTACAAAACCAGACTACAAAGGACACTGAATAGAAAAGAATCAGTATGAGAAGCTTACAGAACGGTTTCGAGATGAGTAGGATGGTCAATCACTCTATCAAGCAGAGTGGAAGATAAATCAGGAGTGGAGGTGGGGAATACTGCAGGATTAAAGAGAACTTCAATATGTAGTTCAGGGATGATACATAAATATGATCATATAATTTAGGATGTACACAAAGCAAGAAAAAAAACACCAAAAGAATCAGGATACTGGTTACCTCTGGAAGAAAGTACGTTTGGAAACAGTGACAGGAAAAATAAAGAAGGGCGGGTGGTGGTGTTTCAAAGGTACTAGTTACAAAGACATTTATTTCACAATCCCATGTTAAATAATTTTATGGACTTTTCTTTTTGTTGTATTTCACATTTTAAACAAAGTTTAAAGAGGGGTGTGTGTGCTGAATTAAGGACGTAGCAGTGAGAAAGAGAAGGACCAAATTAACAAGTATTTGGTAGAACTAACAGAACTTTGGGATCAATTAGATAAGGAAAAGGACAAATTTAGGAATCTCTTTCCGGTCTCCAATTTCAAAGTCTAGGTGGGAGTATGAAGCCCTTTCCCAAGGCAGGACAAACAGGGGATAATTTTGCCTTGTGAGAGCAGGTAAAATACTCATTTTGGACATGTTTAATTTGAATTATCTGAATGATATTTATATGAAGATATCTAGGTTTTTAGACATGCAGGTAGAAAAAACGTCTAGATTGATGGTAAATATTTGGGCACAATGAGCTTACTGACAGTACAGTACTTAAGACAGTGGGCTTGAAAACTTCACCCAAGGAGACCCAAAAAGAGTAAGGACATCATGAGAGTAAAAGACAGCCAAGGATAGAATAATCTGAATGCGTTTGCAAAATAAGAAGTGAACTTACATGAGAGTTTTAAATTATTAGCAATAGCTATTTGACATGTAAGAAAGTCAGAATTCAAGTATCTTTTCTTAAAATGATAGGTTTTCAAATTTTCATGTGATTAAATGAGTAAAGAAATAGCCAATTTTATTTCCAAAGACTAAAACATAATGTTATAAAAATTGTAAAGCGGGTTCAATTCCTGGTACCTGCCCATGCACACACACAAAATAAAAGTTATAAAGGATAGAAATGCTTATTCATGTAAGTCATTTCCCCCAAGATACCTTTTATTTGAATTCACTTGAGATTCAACCACCTTCCCCTTCTAAGTATCAGTCAAAGTAAGATTTGGGGCAGCTTCTATATGATCCCAAGATCGCATATCTCTACCAACTGGCTCAGCCATGACTTAGCTTTCAATAGAACCAGTAGGTGAATGTATTGTAGTACTAGATTTTACATGTACCTGACAGAAGGTGGGTTGAGTGTTACAGCATTGTTGGCAGGTAGCTGGCAGGAACTGGCAATTCTTTCAGTTCTGCCTGATTACGAACTCTAGATACAGCAGGAATATAAGAAGTAAAATTATTTTCTAAAAAACTTTCCTGAATTTTCAAAATAACACAACTGTAAACAAAAAAAGGGCCTCTACTTCCCCAAAGTAGAACTGCTTGTTTTCTAGTTGCAAATATTGCAATGTGAACAAAAAGGTTACTAGAGGAAGATCTAATAGTGAAATTGGGCTTCATAACTTTCAGTCTCATGGGCCTAGCAGAGACTAGACTTTCAATAAAGCACCAAATAAAGCTCAAGGTCTACAAAAAAACAATAGTACAAATCCATACAAATAAGCTAAAAAATGATGCATCCTTTAAAGAAGCACCAGGGGTCTGAAATGTCTATGGAAATGATGGAAAAGACTGTCACTCCATCATTTATACAGGTATGTATTCATAAAATGAAACTCTAACTCTATACAAGAATTACACATACATAACTCTAAATTCTCTTAGTAAAATACTTCACAAAAGTTGGGGACAGATTTTGTACCCACACTCTTAAATGCAGTGCTTATTTGTTTATATCTAAAGTAAGATGATCCTGAGGTATAGTCCTGAAATACATGTTTTTCCTTGTGGGAGCATTCGAGTTTTTTAAAAAAGTTTTCAAAAAATGGTTTAAATCATTCTATACAACTACAGAAAATATCTAATTATTGTCAGCTAAGCAAGAACAGATTATTTACAGAAGGCAAGCTTGATTTTAGAAGCAAACATAAAAAACTGAAGAAACTTAGCAATGTCTAGTGAAATACACATCAATTCAACAAATTACTGAGTACCTTACTAGGTGGCAAGCACCATGCTAGGTTCAGCAGGAGAAGCAAGAAGCAAAACATTCAGGTTCCATCACTGCTTACAAACTTAAGACAGTTATACAATAAAACTTAAAAAGCAACATGAGAGATTACAAGGCAACAAATACTTAAATATAAAATTAATAATTTGAAAAATAAGATCTTATTACATCCAAGTCTTCTAAAAGCACTTCCAGCCCATATAATTAGTGCAGTAAAGTTTTTACTATAGCAAATCTGTCAGATTCTTGAAAATAACTGTAATTTTAAAAGGAAGGAAAAACAGAAGCAGTGGGAGTGGGGTGGAAGCTTCTCCCTATTCAGCCACTCCAGCTGGAAACGGGGGAAAAAGGAATAATTGAGTAGATATTAAACTAAATGATCTCTAAGGTCACTTCCTTAGGTCTACAGTTCTTTGAGAAAGAATGAAATCGGAAATACAGTATAGCATCATGTATGAAAACTTAAACTTGTAAATACTGAAGTACTGTCTAAAACAATGGTTTTTCAAACTTTGTTGAATATCTAACCTGGATAACTTGTTAAATCACACAGATGTCTTTTTACTGTTCCAAACCTTTGGAATAAGAATCTGTAAAGGTGCAGTTAGGGTATTTGTAGTTTGAGTAAGCGCCCAGGTGATTCTAAATGCACAGTAAAATGTGATAACAGCATTACATGATTAAGTCATAATCCTCAGTGGCAAGGAAACCTGGGTTCTAATGGTGGATCTAATACTTATCGTTCTGTGACCAGCACCAAGGAAAAATGGCACTCATACTTCAGGTGACTGTTGTGAGGACTTAAGATGATGATGTACGTAAAATGCTTAGTACAATGCCTGGCACATTTAGTAAGGATTCAATGAATTCATTCATTTAATAAACATTTATTGAGCACTTGGTTTCAAGAGATAGCATCTCATTATTATTAAATACTAATAAATATGGCAACACTGCCATGGTGATATGAGAACATAATTAAGGCAGACTTCCCTGATGTGAGATGAAGATGAGTAGGCACTAACTAGGTGAAAAGGAAAGCAAGAACATTTCCAGGCAGAGAGAGCACAGTAACCAAAAGCTATGTACCAGAAGCAGGAGAATCCAAAGAACAGGATGGATAAAAGAGAAAGTGAATGCCAGAAAGCACTGTGGAGATGGCACTGGATATGCAATTAGTGACCCAACCTTGCATACCTTGTAGAGCATGTTAAGGATTTTCATCTTATCTTAAAAACAAATGAGAAGTCACTGAAGTGTTTTAAACATGGAGACAATAAGAGTAGATCTCTGGAGGCTACAGTAGATGTAGCAGACCATGATTACAAACTACTGAAGTAGATCAGATGAGAGATGACAGTGGCTGGAACTAGTAGTGGTGAAGGTGAAGAGTAGACGGATTTTAGAGACTCAAGGGGCAAAAGCAACAGGACTCTGTGATGGATTAAGAGGCATGAGGGAGAAGTTGTCCAACTTCTACTTCTACAGAAGGGAATGGGTAATAATGCTAAGCAATGAATTAAACACAATAAAAAGACTGAATATTTAAAATCATATGCTCAACTTTTACAGAAATATTCCACGGGATGGAAGTACAATATGCCTTCATTAATTTTATTGGGTATTTATGGATCATAGGAAAAAAAATTAGTTTCTGCATGTGTGTGAGTAACATGGATCTGAACAGAATGAAGGTCCTTACCTTCCATTAGGTTCCTTTTCTTTACATAATGCCCCAAAAGCTTCCTTTATGACTACAGTTTAATGTCTCAAAGCAATAATTCTATTTATACACAAGTTGATAAATCACCTTCAAACTTAAAAAAATAATAATATTTATACAAATATAAGATAGGATACCGAACAAAGAAGGCTGCAAAGTCCAAAAGGAAGCGTCAAGCACCTGGTTTTCAAACGATCACCTTACAAGACCCGGTTTACAACGACATGCTGATTTGGAGCTTTTTTACCAAACTGTCAATTTCCCAGAAGTGGGGGACATACTACTCAGAAAACTTCTTACCTACAGAATCCAATTCAGAAGATAAAAGTCATCATAGAAATAATTCCTGAATTTGATCTACAAAAACCTAGTTTGCGACTTCCAGTTAAGTCCCAATTGACGAGTCACGAGTGACCCGAAGTCGCTGGAGTCTGGAGCCTCAAGGCGGCTACAGGGGTGAACCTGCTAATGCTGGGCTCCCCACCTGCTGGTCACAGGGACGGGAGCCGGCGGATCCTGCGTCTGCCGGCTTCATCGGTGTAAACCTCCCTCCACCCTTTCCCCCCGCAGAAAAACAAGAGCAGGAGCCACCGAGGGGGCTGTCAGTCCTAGCCAAGCCCTCGCCCCACCCACCTAGCACACAATAACCTTCCATTCCAGAACCGGCGCTCCGGGCACAGAAGGACGCCGGCCGGGGGCCCCCGATAGGCGGCCCGGTTACCAGAGCGGGCCTCAGAGCCCAGGAGCTCCAGAGTCGTAGCCGATTTCCCCAAAAGGAGCCAGGGTCTCCCCCGCGACACCCGCGCCCACCTGCAGGCCGTCGCCTCCGGCCTCTCCGGGCGGCTCCGGCCTCCCGGACCCGCGCCCCACGCCCGGCTCGCGCCGGCCGCAGCCCGAAGCCCGTCACTAGGCAACGGCAGCAGCTGGGCGGCCTGGAAGGCCTAGGCCGGCGCGGTCTTCCCCAGCCAGAGCGCGGCCGGCAGGGCAGGTCCCCGGGCCCGCGGACGGCCACTCACCTCCTCAGCAGTCCCTGGGAGGGGCGGCTCTGGGCTCGCTCCCCCGCCCCTCCCAAGCGCCGCCTGGGCTTCCGCACAGCCTCGGCCCCGGGGTGCCGCCGCCGGCTCACTCCATAGCGTCCTCCGCCCGCGCGGCCGCCGGGGCTGGACCCGGAGTGGGGAGGGGGGAGGGGAGGGGAGGGACTGGGAAGGAAGAGTGAGAGGAGGGGAAAGCCGAGAGACCGGCCGATCCGGGCTGGCGTCACTTCCGGCGGGCCGGGCCCGGAAGGGGCGGAGTGGGGCATAGGGCCCCTCGGACTCCACCCACTGGGGCCAGTGAGGGCGGGATTACAGGGCCCATGGGGGCGGGGTTACGGGACCACAGGGGCGGGTTGTGGGCGGGGTTGTGGGCGGGGTTTCGGGCCGGCGCTCGAGGCCGTGGCGGAGCCACGGACTGGCGGCTGGGCAGCCTTGGCGCGCGAACGTGTACGCGCCACACAGACTCTAGCCGGGTGTGTGGGGCGCGTGGGGTCAGCCGGAGGAAGGCTCGTGTGGGCTCGGTTCCGCGGGTCCCGGCCCGGGGTGGGCGGCGCCGGCTGCCGCGCCGGGAGTCCTCCAGGCCGGTGCGTTCCAGACGTGGCCGTGCTTCGGGACCGCCGCGGCGCGGGCCGACCCGCGGATTCCCACGTGCGCACGGGATGTGCCTTTCTGCATTTCTGGGTTCCCGGGTGACGCCCGTGCTGCAGGGCTCCAGCTGCGCCCCCAGCACTGAGCCCGGACTGCCGTGAGCCTCCCCGCCTGCCTCCTGACGCGAGGAGCAGGTGGCCGCGCTCGGATTCCGCCCTTCCCCTCGCGTCCCCGGCCGTGTCCCTAATATCCCCACAGTGTCTCGGGCTCAGATTTCGAGTGTGCAAACACTGTCAGCCTCTGTTACAAAAAGAATTTGAGGGTGGTGGGGTTTTATTTCATTTTTCTCATAAACATCAGATTATATAAAAGTGGACATTCTGTTTCCAATTATCCATTGTCGATGGAGAAGATTTAAATTCTTGAATTCCAGCAAAAAAAAATCTAGAAATAACATTCTAGGTATTTCAACATAGTCCTTTATCATTCTTAAAATTTTACATAGAAAATATATTGGGGGGAGAAGGAATGGGGGTGACTGCTAGTGGGTAGTGTGTTTCTTTATGGGGTGATGAAGTGTTCTGGAACCCTAGTGATGGATGCACAATTTAACAATGTACTAAAAACTTCTGGATTGAATGCTTTAAAAGGGGGAATTTTGTAGTATGTGAATTACATCTCAAAAAGTTCTTTAAAATTTTATACATGGACACTAAAGAAATTCAGAAATATATAGAATATATATTCGTATGTGTGAACATCCTCCTCCATCAACCACCATTACAATCTTACTTCCCAGAGTAATATATTAGTAGTCTGGAGTTCATGGCTCCAGACTTTTTTCTATTTATTTACCTGTATTTGCGTGTAGGTTGCAAATTTGTGTATAGGTGAAATCATAGTATACAAACCGTTCAGCTCAGCTCGTTGTTTTTTCTCCACCTATTTGATGAGATCCTTCCGTACCCTAAACATTGCTCTAGCACATTCTTCCAGCGTAACACTATACCATAACTTAACTACCCCCCTGTTGGTGGACATTTTGATTGTTTCTAGATTTTCATTATTTCTCAGCATAAATTTTTTTTTTTAACAAGGACAGCTGACAGACAAACTGGTTAGTTTTTATTTCAGTGCCTTGCCCCAGATCTCTTTGATGATTAGCTTGCCATTAGTCAAAAAGGCACAAAGCCAAGGGGAGAAAGCAAAAGGCCTGGTGAAGCCACACTTATGTAAAATGTGTATTGTATTCCTTTTAAATGTGTCCTGAAATTCTTCATGATTAAGTGTAGCTGCTAGTTAATCTTGTAATGTTAAGAGTGTATAAGTTCATATAATATATTTCACATAGTAAAGCAAGTTCCTAGATTTACGGTTTTATTGGCAGACAAATACTCTGGTACAACTTTAGTAAATATATTACGGTTATATAGGTAAGAAATAAGGAAACAAGAAAAAAATTGGCACCAGATATACCACAAAAAAGCGTAAAGTTGTCAAAACAAAACTTACAAATATTTGTGCAATCTAAATTTGTTAGAAATTTATTTAATTTTTTTTTAAGGACACTCTGGTCCTTTTCATGCTACTCAACTATTAACTCCCTCCAGAACCAAGTGGAAATAAAAAGAAGATAGCATCATTTATGAAAATAGAAAGAATGTTTTACTGCTTCTGATGCTGTTGCTGTAGTACTAAGTCATCTTATACAAAATGTGTGCCCAAATATCGGTGACGTCTCTTGTCTTTTAGGAGTTCATCTTTGCCTAGTTCTAATGAAGATTCATACAGTAGTCTTACAGATTTATAGGCAGTAAATCATCTCATGTTTTTTTTTTTTTTTGCAGAAGAAAAAAAGGATGCTGAGGATGGATTAATTGATTAAATAAATGCAAAGGAAACCTCAAGGTTAATGTTAAACGATATACTATGATACACTGTGTTCAAACCGTAATAACTGCCTTCATTAAGTTAAACTGTAATGTTATGCTTTCAGGGTTTTTTGTCAGAAGTCATTAAAAGATAGTTGTGTAAAAATTAGCACACTTATGCATTTTCTCTAAAATTGTTGAGGAAGACATTTATCATATAAAATGTTTTTCATAATTTATACCAGGAAAAATTTTGTCTCCTCCAAGGAATTGCTGTGTGTGCCAGTTTGAATCTGCTGTGTACCCCAGAAAAGCCATGTTCTTTAATCCTCATTCAGTATTTCTAGGTGAGAGCTTTTTGATTGCTTCCGTGGAGATGTGATCCACCCAATTGTGGGTAGTAACTTTTGATTACATGGTTTCCATGGAGATGTGTATCTACACATTCAAGGTGGGGTTGCTCACTGGAGTCCTTTAAGATGGAACCATTTTGGAAAAAATTTTAGTGCTGACAGAGCCACACAGCCAGAGATCTTTGGAAATGCAAGTTTAGAGCCAATAGAACAGACAGAGCCCCAGGGAAGCCATTGAGGAAGCCTGGAGAGAAAGCTAGCAGATGTCACCATGTACCTTTCCAACAGAGAGAGAAACCCAAACATCATCAGCCTTCTTGAACCAAGATATCTTTCCCTGGATGCCTTAATTTGGGCACTGTTATGGCCTTGCCTTAATATAGACATTTTCATGGCCTTAGAACTATAAACTTGCAACTTAACAAATCTCCCTTTTTAAAAGTCATTCTGTTTCTGGTATATCACATTCTGGCAGCTTGCAAACAAGGACACTGTGCTTTCTAATTTAAAAAAATGCCTTAGCCAACATAAAAACAAAAGCCAAAGTTATCTGAAAACTTAGGAAAAATTTTCTACTCCATAATAGCAATTACATTAACCTTAGAATTAGAATATTTCTCCTTTTTTAGAAGCTTAATTTGTCCCCTTTTGGTTAAATTTATTACTGTGGCTTTTGTAGTAAACATGAAATCATTTTTGAAAACAGACAATGTATAAGTTTTAATAAATAATTTAAATGCATATTTGAAATTTTAGTCCTTCGATATTAAAATTTTCACTTATTATTTTTTATTAGGCCAGAAGATGAAATTATTTCAAATCCTCTAGCATGAGAGCTTGGCAAGTAAAGAATTGAGGAAGTTATTCATACGCTGAGTGACATCTAGCTTAACCTTCAAATATCATAATTAACAAATCTGTTCTCTAGTTTTCAAAAATAGGTCATTTTAGTTTTCATCATTTTTTTCCAGAACTTTGTAAGGAAGAACTGACCTTTTAAATGTGATAAGAGTAGGTGTGTTTAGCATGTAGCCTCTCTCCTCCTCTCCCCTCTAAAGGTTTCCTTCTCCAAAGTGATTATATCAGACAAGACAGATGAGGCAATGTAGATCCAATAACATTTAGTTTATTTTTTTGCAGTGACCATGACCAAATTAACAGGAGGTGCTGCAGTCCATAGTTGTAGAGAAAATATGCAGACTCGCTGTGAGTCCTAGTATCTGTAATCCAGGATCATTTTCTTATGAGCACATCATTTGTCCATTCCAGAAAGCCCTCCCAAACATCTGTCTCCCTACTCCTTCCTGTTCTCAGGACAAACTAGGCTACCTGTTGCTCCCCTCATCTTTGTTCCTTTTCTTGTGGATTTTCTTCTTATGATACACTAACATGAAAAGAGGAACTCCACAACCAGGGCTACTGGTTACCCCTCCACTGCACACTACATCTGGTCAAACCATGGCAGAAGCAAGACAAGCATGATTTGGACACCGGAGGAGTGTATTTTATCAACCACAGAATAAGTGTGACAAGCAATGCAGAGAAGGGGTACCTAATATACTAGAGGGAGTCACTGAAGAGTCTCAGAGGAAGTAACATTTAAGAGAGAATATGAAGAAGGACAGGAACTTAGCCTGAAAATGAAGTGGAGAGAATTAACTGGGACAAAGGGAACTGTGTGTATATAGGTACAGGGACAAGCTAGAAGATGGCACAGTTGAGAAACCGAGCGAGCTCTGTATCATCAGAATGAGCAAGGGAAAATGAGGAGTAGACTGAGGCAAGAGAATTCAAGCAGGCATTTGGAAGACATTTCCCAATAAGAAAATATGTATCAGTCAGAAAGGGTGACTAGGTCTAAAGGACTTTATAACACTGTTACCATGGGAAAATGCACTCTGATTTCTAAAAATTTATTTGGAAATGACTACTGAAAGCCCATTTTTAATTCTGGCATGAAGCTTTTTGATCTGGATATCATTACCCTGGTTTTGGCTTGAGTGGTATAGGAACTCCTGAAAGAGGGTGTATAAATGAAACTTCAAGTGTATATTTTATATTCTAAGCAGACTAAGGGAGATATTATTTAAGAGAGGAGGAGAAACTATACATTCATATTTTTAAAAATGAGTGAGTCTCTGATAAAGCTAGGAGTGGCCTTGGGACACAGCTTTGGCTTAGGGACTTCTGGGAAAACTTTTATTTTACTCGTTCAAGTGATAGATGCAGCCAAGACCACCTCTTACCCTCTTTCTGCCACAAATATGAGCATGATGGCTGGAGCTACAGTAGTTCTTTCAAACATGAGGGCTCAAAGAGCCACGAAAACTAGAGATGCCAGTCCTCACATTATGGAGCTGCTGAACCAACGCTAAATCCTACCTACTTTGTAGACTTCCTTTTTCTTTTTTCTTTTTGATTATGCTGTCATTTAATTTTAATAAAATAGATAATCTCATATTACACAGAACAAATCCATCCACTCACCATTGATAAAATTTTAGAAATATTTTCTATAAAAAGTTTAGTATTTGATTCAAGTGAACCCATTATGATATTGTTTGTAAAGGTACAGCTTTCCCATCCCTATCCTTATTATGGAGAAATTTTTTTAAAAGTACAAAAAAAGACAAGATTTCCATATATGACAATTCAGAATTAACCAATATCTTCTTGTATTTACGTGCAGCCTTTTTTTAAGAGAAATGATTATTTATATATAAAGCCGCAATCCCCTTTTGCCAATCCCCTCCCCGCCTCCCACATTCGTTCCCTTCTCTCCTCCACTCTTCCCAGCCAATCACTATCAAGAGTTTGGTCTGTATCCTTCCAATCCATTTCAGAAATATTTACATATAATATGCATCCATTGCCAATATATACTACTGAATTTTGTGAGGAAAGTCTTTATTCAAATTTACAAAAATGTCATTGTACAATCTATGCATCATTGTGCAACTTGATTCTTCCTTCTCAACATGATTTTTGAGCTCTTTCTCTGTTAATGCATGTTGCATTTTACAGATATAGTATTCCACCATAAGAATTTTCCATTTCGTTCCTGATGGCATTTACATTGTCTTCAATTTTTTTATTGTGACAAATCATGCCACAGTAAGTATCCTCCTCATAAGTATTTCCTGGTATACATACTCAGAGAATTGCTAGGTATTTTTAAAATTTGTTTTAAGAAATGCTCTCCCATTCTCAAGATGACTTAAGAATATAGCTTTTTCATATTACTGTTTTGACCCCTTTGCATTTCACTTTTGTACATGGTTTATCCCCTCCTTGGACAACAAAGTACCTCCAAATTACTTTTTAAATAGTCCCATTACTTCATCACTTCTTGATGTCATTTCTGTATGTATTCCAAATTCTAATAAGTGTGTGAGTCTGTTTCTGGGCTCTCTCCTGCTGCATCAATACCACAGGATTTTTATATTATTTGTATATGATACCTAGTATTGTCTCTTGCTTTCCAATACCTACAACTTTATATGTGTAAAATATTGGTTAGGATCTCCAGATCTATGCTGATAGCAATGATGACAGCAGGCATCTGTTTCCTCTCTCCAGTTTTTGTGGGAATGATCTTAAGGTTTCAGCATTACCTTTGCTGCTTGCTGTAGGTTTTTTGTTGGCCACAGGCTTTATATCATATGAATATCCTTCTTGTCAGTATGCAATCTCTGGTATCCTGTAAGTTTTTAGTTTTTGTTTCCCTCACCCGTGGTGCTCTGCTTTAGAACAGTTATTTCTGATGTGCTATGAAATGTACATTCCTGATGAAAAACTTAACATCTTCAAGGTATTCTTACGGTTTTTAATGAGTATGAATTTCTGGTGTCTAATGTGGTGTGACTTCTGGCTGAAAGTTTTCCCATGTTCACTACATTGATAAGGCTTCTTACCTGTGTGTATTCTCAAATGTAAAGCAAGAGTTGAAAACTGAGAGAAGGCTTTCCCACATTCATTACAACCATAGGGTTTCTCACCTGTACGGCTTCTCACATGGACAGTAAGAGATGAGCTTTGAGAGAAGGCTTTTCCACATACATTGCATTCATAAGGTTTATCGCCTGAATGAATTCTCATGTGTACAATAAGTGATGTACGTTGAGAGAAGGCTTTTCCCCATTCATTACATTCATAGGGTTTTTCTCTAGTGTGAATGTTTTGATGTTTTATGAGGTATTTCTTCTGGCCAAAAACTGTGCCACATTCACTATATTTAAAGGGTTTCTGTCCAATCTGAATTTTCTCATGCTCAGTAAGGTTTGATTTGCCACTGAAGGTTTTCCCACACTCGTTACATATAAAGGGCTTCTCTCCCATGTGAGTTCTCTGGTGTCTAATGAGGTTTGACTTCTGTATGAAAGCTTTTCCACAATCCTTACACTCAAATGGTTTCTCACCAGTGTGAATCTTCTGATGGGTAAGGAGGTTTTCCTTCTGGCTGAAGGATTTTCCACATTTATTGCATTCAAAAAGCTTCTTTCCAGTATAAGTGTTTTGATGTTTAATGACATACTGCTTTCAGTGGAAGGCTTTTCCGCATTCATTACATTCAAAAGGTTTCTCTCTAGTATGAAAATGTTCGTGTCAGTGAGGTTTGATTTGTGGCTGAAGACTTTCCCACATACCTTACAGGCAAAAGGGTTTTCCCCACTATAAATTCTCTGCTGACAGTTTTAACATCTGAAAGGAAGCTTAGCCACATTCACAAGGTTTCTCTCCAATATGAATTTTTTGATGAATGAGGATTTACTTTTGGCTTAAGATTTTTCCACATTTCTTATGTTTATATGGCTTTTCCCCTGTATTGCCTTTCAAACATAGAGTAAGAAATGAGATTCGAGAGAATACTTTATCATATTCAGTACATTCAAAGGTTTCTCTCCTGTGTAAACTTTCTAACATTCAATGAAGTTTTGTTACATTCACAGATTTCTCTCCAGTATGAATTTTCTTCTGCTCAATGAGATTTGTCATCTAGCTAAAGGCATTTCAATATTCCTTAGAAACACAGGGTTCTCTCCAGCATGACTTCTACATTTAACGAAATATGACATGTGAATGAAAGAAGTTTTCCCAAATTCAGCAAACTCATATGATGTCTCTCCAGTATGAATGCTCTGTTATCAGTGGGGTTCAGATTTTTTAAACAGAGGACATTTTCACACTGATTTACACTTTATGAGGGTTATTATCACAAGAGATAATCTGTGACAGAAGGAATTAACAAACTGATGATTCTTCCCCACGCATCTTCCTTCATGATGAAATAAGTCTAAACCACATTTCAAACTCTTACTGGGTGAGTTTAAAGACGAGTTGCCTTAAAAAAAAAAAAAAAAGTTCTGAGGTCAGATGAAATATTTTCCCACCTTTCTTATTTTCATTGCCTTTTTCCTCAGTCTGTTCTTTACTGGAGATAGATGCAACTTGCTTCTCAAGTCTTATTGCCTTTCTATGTTCTTAGATTTCTTCTGGACAGACTTTCTTTCCACTTCTTTCTCCACCACCCGGGTTGTCTTTCTGTTTCAATGGAGGATCCCATCGAGTTTGGTCACTTTATAACCTGCGACTGGCAAATCCACTTGTAGGCATCTACTTTAAGGAAGCCTCTCCTACTTTCATGCCACATGGACCCAGGGCAAGGATGCACCCGCGGACAAAGACCAAAATGTCCACTGGGTGTGCTGCACCTGTGCACTGCAAAAGGCAAGGGAGTATCCCAGGAGTTTGTAGACTTCTTATAATGAAATAAAGCAAACCAGTTTTGTTTAAAAAACAAAAAGTCAATTGACTATTGTAGGGAGGATATAGTTAAGGCATTTGTAAGCTTGCTTTGTGTTGGCATGTCCTCAAGCAGTGGAAAACCACTGCTCTTGTCTGCTCATTTGTCTGCTCATAGACTTGATGCTGAAAACAGCATGAGTTGAAAACAACTCAAGATGTTTGTCTGCTTTTCTTATCTGTGCCATTTGCATATCTGTCTGCTTTGCTTACCTGGAGCATCTCCTACTACGCATGGAAATATTCCTGCTCTGTTCTTAAATGAAAGATACTCCCTCAAGACAATTGGGAACCTCCCTGGTGATCGAAGGATAGCATAACTCCAAATGGCCCCTTTACCCCATAAATAGTGAACAGAAAATAAACTCGGGACTCTGGCTGGAGACAGAGTTTTCCTTGCTTTCTGACTTTCTGTCAAAGGTTTTTTTCTTCCAGCATTGATTCTTTGCAGAACAAAGAATAACTGCCACAGACTATAGGTGTGAAAGTTTATTTCTGGACTCGAAATTGGATTGCACTCATCTGTGGTCTCTTTGGGCTGGAACCATGCTGTTGGTTCCTGTGGCTTTATAGTAACTTTTGAAGTTGCAAAGTGTGGGATCTTTATTAAGATTGTTCCTTTTTAAGATTGTTTTGGTTATTCTGATTTCCTTCATTTTCCATGTGATTTTTATGATTACTTTGGCAATTTATCTCACAAAAATCCAGCTTATATTTTAATAGAAATTGCTTTGAATTGTTTTGTCAGTTTGGGGACTTGTAATTGTTTTTTAAATTTCCTATGATTTTCTATAAACAAGATCATGTCATCTGCGAAAAAAAAGTGAGTCTGCCTGTGTTACCAGACAAACGCTGTGGTTTCTTCTGCCTGACGTGCTCAGTAACCAATTCCTGAGACACTAGGGTTTCAAAGAGAATCACAGTTTATTACTACATGTGTAGCGGGAGAGCAGAGAGCCTAACAGCCCAAAATCTGTCTCCCCGAACAAAGGGGACTCGAGGTTTTTAAGGATTCTAGCAAGGCGAGATGAGGTCATTTCAGATAGTAAATTCAAAGCAGACCAGACTAGTGTTAATAGTAAGTTCAAAGCAGAAAAGAAAACATTGTTAAAGTTAACATAAGTTGAAAGGAGCTGTCTATCCTTCAAAGGCAGAGCCTAGCAGAGCCAAAAAGAAAACATCGTTAGCATAGCTTAACCTGAGAAGGCAGAGCTATCTATCCTTGGAGGAAGAGCCTAGAGGATGGGATTTGCAGATGTAAGGGACTGAGACTAGTTAATGCCTATAAGAAAATAACCAGATAAAGAGCTTTACAGCTTTCACAGCCACACAGGCACCAGATAAAAGATAAGGCCTTTTAAAATCCTTCCAGAGGGCAGTGTGACGGTCGCTCAGTGGCAGAGTTCTTGCCTGCCATGCCAGAGACCTGGGTTTGATTCCCGGTGCCTGCCCATGCAAAATGGAAAGGAAAAAAAAAACCTTCCCAATATCCAAACAGGTTAATTACAGTTCAGGGATTCCAGGTACCCACCCTTGTCCATTCCAAAATCCCAAAAGAAAAAGCAACACTTATATAATGATTCAGTAATCAAAATCATCCCTTAAATCCTGATTTCTTGGTTCCACCTATTTATCCGTTTTGGAAGGTTTAAATTTTTAGAAGTCTAAGATTTATTATATATATGGAATTTCCTCAAAACAAGGCTGCCCTTATAATTTTGTTTCTGGTGTGAATTAGTACCTACAATGTTGAATAGAATCAGAGATATAACCTCATATCTTAGGTGGCCAATCATACCTCATTTGCTTGGGGAAGGGTTTTTCCAAGCTAAAACTGGGAAAGTCCCAGGCAAACTGGGATAAGTTGGTCACCCTACATGTATATCTGACGTGTCTTTAAAGAGACTGCCAAACCAAGGATGAATCTTGAAAACATGCGAAATGAAAGGAGTCAGCCACTGAAGATCATATTATGATTCCATCTACATGAAATGTCCAGAATAGGTAAATATATAGAGACAGAAAGTCTATTAGTGGTTGCTTAGGACTGGGAGGGATGAGAGGGGGTAAAGGGTAAAAACTAAAAGATGCAAATTTCCTTTTGAGGTGATGAAAGGGCTCTAAAATGTATTGTGCTGATCGTTGCCCGTATCTGTGAGTATACTAAAAACCATTGCTCTGTACATTTTAAATGGGTGAGCTGATGAGGTGTGAATTATATCTCAATAAAGCTTGAAAAAAAAGAGAGGCCAGCAGAAGCACTGATGGGAGCCTTTTCCTGCTATGTTAGAGTTCACACTTGATTATAAAGAAAAAAAAGATAAAGAAAGGTGTGTAAAGGTGAGATTTGCGCTTAGAGATCATTCTAACTTGTAGTGTGGAGACTGGATTAAAGGAAGAAAAATAAGAGGCAGGGGGACCTATTAGGAGGCAACTGCAGGAATCCAACGAAGGATGACAGGGTCTGAACTAGACAGGGTCTGAACTATATTTATATATACATAAAGACCAATAGTAATATGTTATGCATCAGTAGCAGCAACAGCTTTTCCAGTGGGCAAACTTTTAGCATGTTGAACTTTTTTCACGAGATATTCAGATATGGATTTCCAGTAGATAGTCAGATCTGTAGGTCGAGAGAGAGGTCGAGGCTAGAGGTAAGGATTTAGGATTCATCAGCAGGATAGCTGCAGCAATGGGAGTAAATTACATTGCCCAAAGAAAGTGTGTCGAGTGAGGAGAGGACTACTAAGACTTAGAGGACAGTCAGAAGAAGCAGAGCCAGCAAAGGCACAATTTTTATGTATTACAACTGAAAAATAACTCTTCCCATCTGTGCCCATTTGAAACTGTTGTATACCCCAGAAAAGCCATGCTCTTTACTCTTGTGTCCATATTGCTGGGTGGGATCTTTTTGATTGTTTCCATGGAGATGTGACCCACCCATTCAAGGTGGGGTTGCTTACTGGAGCCCTTTAAGAGGTAACCATTTTGGAAAAAACTTGAGAGCCACAAGAACCCACACAGAGACCCTTGGAGATGAAGGAAAATGCCCCCAGGGAAGCTTCATGAAACAAGAAGCTACAGACATCGCCAAGTGCTCTTCCAGCTGAGCGACCATGAATTTAATCAACCTTTTTTGAGTGTAACCTCTTGTGGTGCCTTAACTTGGACATTTTCATAGACTTGCCTTAATTTGGATATCTTCACGGCTTTAGAACTATAAACTTACAACTTCATAAATTCCCCTTTTTAAAAGCTATTCTGTTTCTGGTATATCGCATTCTGGCGGCTAGCAAACTAGAACACAATCATTATCCCTTGAAGACATGGTGTGCCTCAAGAAATACCTAAGAGTGGGTATAATTTAATAGTAAAAGTGCTAATAGAAATAATTTCCATTTATTGGGCCCTTCTCTGAGCCAAGCAAAATGTTATGTGCTTTATATTTATTATCTATAATCTCACAATAGATCTGTAAAGTGAGGAGTAAAATTTCCATTTTATGGTTAGGAAAACTGATACTCTGAAGGATTAAGTTTTTCTTTATAAGAGAAAGAAAGACACAGTATGAAGGGAAAGCTATCACACTTAAGCACCTCTTAATGCATTTTTATTTTTATCAATGTTATACATGTACATTACATAAAGCATTCAAATAGTCCTATAAATTTTGTTACAAAAAATAGAAGTTCTCACCTTTCTCTCACCCATTTCCTCCTTCCCAGAGACAACCATTAATAATTTTTTACCAGTCACAGCTCATGCTTATATTGCTGCTTCAGGATTTTTCAATTTCACACGTATCAATTAATTTCCTACAATGGAACATGGAAATTCAGGTCTCTTTCCTTACATCTATGTCACAAACACTTCCCCATGCCCCAGTCTTACCCAACATTATTAGAAGATTACTTTGGATTTAAGCGATAGACTGTGTTTACATTATTTTGGCCGTAAAAGCTATTCAGAGCTGAGCCATATAATGAATCATGGTTCCTTTTTATTTGCATTGTTTCCTTAAGGCATGGTTCCTTTTTCTTGCATTGTTTCCTTAGGGCATAGTTCCTTTTTCTTTGCATTGTTTCCTTGGGGCATGGTTCCTTTTTCTTTGCATTGTTTTCTTAGGGCAAATGAATTTTTGTTTTCTGTTTTGCTTAGTTTGTTTGTTTTGTTTCGTTTTGTCATGAGCAGGCACCGGGAACTGAACCCGGGTCTCTGGCATGGCAGGTGAGAACTCTGCCACTGAGCCACTGTGGCCTGCCCTGTTTTGCTTAGTTTTTTATGTTTTCTTTTCAACTCTAAATTCTCCAGCATTTATCTAAATTACCGATTGGGGTCTTCACAAACCTCAGGTATTTTATCAATTTCATCTTCTTGGGGAACTCTCTCCCCAAGATTTTTCAAGTATTTTGATCTGAACCATTGCCCTCTATTCCCGGTGCACAGCTGTCACCTGCGCTCTCCTGCGGCCTCCCCTAGTGCCCACTGGGGATACTGCTTTTGCTGCTCTCCTGCGTTGGATCTCCTGTTTTCTGTCTTCTCTGACTTCCTTTTTCTTGTTTACTCCTCATGTTGGTGTTGTACATTTCCTGGTAGTTTCCTGGAAAAGGGCACATGGGGCATATTGTTTCTTGAGTTTGAATTTCTGATCATTTCTTTATTTTTGATTGCTGTTTGAAATGCTAAGTTGGAAGTCATTTCCTGAAGAATGTTTAAAGCATTTCTGCATTATCTTCCTGCTTCTTGTTTCGGAGTTGAGAAGTCTAAAGCCATTCTGATTTGTGATCCCTTGTGTCTGACCTGCCTCTACTTCCTATATAGGCTTCTCAAATTCTGAACTAATGGGCCATAAGGTGGATCCATCTTCATTCGTTAAGCCATTTCAATCTAGATATTCCTTTTTGTATTATTTCATTGATGATTTGCTTTATTTCCCCCTAATTCTGCTTTCTCTGATTACTCTTCCTGATCTCTTATTCAGATAATGGACCTTTTTAACTAGCTCTATAATTATTGTCCATTTTTTTTTGTTTTTTTGTTTACCTACTATGGGGCATCTTCAAATGTACCTTCCAACTCCCTATTGATTTCTAACAGTACTTTTAAGTCTCAAAATTTCTTTTTTTATGGCAGCTTTTCTTGTTTTATGTTTGCAGTATCTTACTACTTGAGTTATTAGTGATTTTTAATTTGTTTTCCCTGTATAGTTTCTGTTTCCTCCAAGTTGCTTTTTTGCTTTGACTTTTGTTTTGGTCTCTAACTTTCATGTTAGCAGCAGTGCTCAGATATGTTGATTCTTTATTATCAATAATAAAGTTTATAATTTCTTTCTCTTTTCCTCCCACATTTCTTCCTTTATACACAAATAGAATAACAATATACTTACTTTTCTGCAACTTGCTTTAAAAAAAATTTATCATACATAAGAGGCATCTTTCATATATTGGCACATATAACTCAGTCCTTTTCCTGCATTGGGGCATTTTATAATAGTGGGGCAATAAGAAGCTGATTAAAAATTCTGACTTTTTGGGTGAGGCTTGTCCTCTGTGCTCTTCCCTACAGGGTGAGTTACTTTCGTAGTTGATGCTCAGTGTCAGTATCTTGAAGTCTTTCTTCTGGGACTGATCAAGAGACGACCCTCATAAACTCTGCTGGGAGCTAAAGGCTGGGAGCCAATGCAGGAAAAGGACTGAGTTACATGTGCCAATATATGAAAGATGTCTCTTATGTATGATAAATTTTTTTTTAAAGCAAGTTGCAGAAAAGTAAGTATATTGTTATTCTATTTGTGTATAAAGGAAGAAATGTGGGAGGAAAAGAGAAAGAATGAATGGAAAAGTTATTTATACATACACACACACATATATATATCATAGAAAATTCCTGGAATAATGCACAAGAAAATTTACCAATGGTTATCTCTGAGAGTCAGAAATGGAGATTGGGGGAGTCCAGGATTATTTGCATTTTTACACATTCTTCTTTTTACCTTTTTGAATGATTGTTTTAGTTTCCTTGACTGCTTAAAGCAGATAACCTGAAATTCATTGGCTTAAATAATGGGAATTTATTAGCATACAAGATTACAATCTTGAGGCTATGAAAATTCCAAATCAAGGCATCATCAAGGCAGAGCTTTCTTCCACAAGACTGGCTGCTGGCAATCTTTGGCTCCTCTGCCACATGGCAAGGCACATGGGGGCATCTACTGATTGCTCTCTTTTCTTCAAGGTATCTTTGTTTTCATGGATTTTTCTTTCTCTATATTCATTCTATTTATAAAGGACTTCAGAAATAGGATTAAGTCCCATCCTGAATGAGGTCAGTCACATCTTAAAGTTGCCCCATCAAGGATCCTACTGATTCTGGATAAAAGCAGTGGATTCTCAGCCCGATGCACATAACAAGCAATCCATGGCACCAGGGTTTCAAAGAGAGAAATAGTTTAATGCTACACCTGAAGAAGGAGATCAGATGGCCTAGCTGTCCAAACATCTGTCTCCCCTGTCTAAGGAGCTCAGGGTTTTAATGGATTCAAACGAGGCGTGTATGGGGTGGGGGTGGGGTACAGGGGATGGAGTTGTTACTATTACAATAGTAAGTATACCCTGGGCTGAGACTAGGCTAGAATCAGTATAAACAGTGATGAGACAAGTTGAGTTTCAGTAATTTCAGGTATTAATATTTCCCTATTCTACAATATAGAAAGAAGAACTTCTGTATAATGATTCAGTAATCATAATCGTTTGTTAATTCTGAATTTCTTGGTCACACTACTTACAAAGGGTTTATACCCACAGGAATGGATTAGATTTAAGAACGTGTTTTTTGGGGGCAGATACAGCTTCACACCACCACAATGATCATATACCTTTAATACATTTTTTTAGAAATTAATTTTTAAATGCTTATGTCACTTAGCTGATTAGAGACGGAACTTAATTTGAACCCAGATTGTCTGACCTCAAAGCCTTGACAGGGTTCCTTTCAAGTAAGCAGATTTGCAAATCACGTAACTATATACGGAATCACCTTCAGAGTTTCTCTTTTAGACGATCTGGGGTACAGTTGAAATTTTATATTAATCTAAGTCAAGTTTTGAGAACCAATGTTTTAGCTTATTCTACTTATTTTACAGATAAGGAAACTGAGACTGAGAAGTTAGCTAATTTGCCCAAGCTTCCTCTGTCAGCTAATGGCCGCAAGATTTAGACCTCTATCTCCAGGGTCTTATCAAGTGATCTTTTTATGATTGTTTGCAGCAAAGTGTTGTAAATTTTTTAATGAGTGGGACTGAAATGTGTGTATTTGGCATAGTTTGTTCTTTGTCACAACTGTATCAACCTTCAGACCAGGGAAACATGAAAACTATTTTAGCCCTCCTTTCTAATGAAAACATAGACTTCAGAGGAGTAATCTTTAATAAGTTACTAATAAGAAAGCTCTTCATGTTCAAAGGTCTTTTTAAAATATAGTAGTGGGGGGGGTTTCTTTGTTTTTTAAAAAGGTTTGCAAAAGAGAACTAACATTAAAATGGACTAGTTGCCCTTGTTTGCAGCAAAACAAATAAGTTTACTGCTTTTGAAGTTACAGTTTTATACCAAAACTTTGAGAGAAAATTCATCTGGAATTTCTTCAGAACTCTAACAAATCAAACATGAATGAAGTTTTTGTTGTTGTTCTTATCCACAGAAATCTTGTTCTTCTGTGATCCTCAATCACAGAAACAACCCCATCAGGCATATTGACAAATATAAAACAATATAGACATGGCCTGGTTTTGTAAAATTGATAATTAGCTGGCCATCATAAAAGCTGGCCACATTCTGTTTGGAAACAGTGGGTTGTTGGTTACAGGTATGCAGCTGACAACAGGTGTACATAAATTTCAGCCAACAAATAAAAGTATAGATTTTCTCTATGGTTGAAAAAAGCCACTTCTAATTCCAAATAATTGAGAAATCTGCTTTGCTTGAATTGAGTTTGAAACTCTATTAGCAGAACAAGTATTGTATTGTCTGTTTTAGAAAATACCTTTAAGAAAATTGGGGCCTAGATTGTAAGCTCTTACAACAGTCACACTTAGGCCAGAGCTGTAAATGTTATTTTTAGATTTTGAGATCCTGTGCTGTACATGTATAACCTGGTATGTCCCTGTGTGACACCTAAGACTCAGAGGTGGAGTTGTACAGCTCTGCAAGTCAGCATTGCTACATACAACAACTGTTAAAGAAACTGAAAATAGAGATCAGACTTCAATTAGACCTAGGAACAAAGGTGATCGGAACTGACATAAACCAGAATACAGGGGTGAGGAGGACATTGTCTGTATTTTAGAACTTTGCCTACTGTATGAGATCAAAGGAAGAGAGGTTTATTTTGTCCAAAACATAAATTTTCTGTAACACATAATCTAACTCAACACGTCTGGATAGTTCATTTAAGCAAACCAAGCATGTGGAGCCAGAATGGGAATATAATAGTGAGTCAAAGAATAAATTGATAATTATCTGCAGATGAATGATAATGAGAATACAACTTATCAGAACTAATGGAATGCAGCAAAGGCAGTGCTCAGAAGAAAGTTTATTGCCCTAAATGCCTACGTTGAAAGCAAAAATGAAGTCAGACCATGGTGGCTCAGTAGACAGAGTTCTCACCTGCCATGCTGGGGACCCAGGTTCAATTCCTAGTACCTGCCCATGCAAAAAAAAAAAAAAATGAGCACTTAAGTGCTCACCTGGAGAATTTAGAGAAAGAGCAACAACCCCAAAGGAAATAAATGAAGAGAAATAACAAAGATTAAAGCAGAAATAAACAAATTGGAGAGTAATAAAACAATACAAAATCATCAAAACTGAAAGTTGGTTCTTTGAGAAAATCAATAAGATTGATAGACCCTTAGCTATAGTAACAAAGCAAAAAATTTAAAAAAAAAAGAGAGAGTATGCAAATAAAATCAGAAATGAGAGTGGGGTCATTATCATGGATCCTGAAGAAATTTTTAAAATTATAAGAAACTATGAACAACTATATGCTAACAAACTAGACAACTTAGATGAAATGGACAAATTCCTAGAAACATGTGAGCTACCTATACTGACTTGAGAAGAAATAGAAGATCACAACAAACCAATTAAAAATAAAAAGATTCAATCAGTCATCAAACATCTCCCCATGTACAGATGGCCTCACAGGGGAATATTATCAAACATTCCAAAAACAGCTAATACTAGTCCTGCTCAAACTCTTCCAAAAAATTGAGGAAAAAGGAATGCTACCTGTTCTAGTTTCCTAGCTGCTGGAACGTGATATACCAAAACCAGAATGACTTTTAAAAGGGGGAATTTATTAAGTTGCAAGTCTACAGTTCAAAAGCCCTGAAAATGTCCAAATTGAAGCAAGGTTATAGAAATGTCCAATCTAAGGTATCCAGGGAAAGATACCTTGGTCCGAGAATGCCGATGACATTCAGGGTTTCTCTCTCAACTGCAAAGGCACATGGCAAACATGGTGATGTCTGCTAGCTTTCTCTCTAGGCTTCTTGTTTCATGAAGCTTCCCCATGGGCGTTTTCCTTCTTCATCTTCAAACAAGGCCATGAGAACCACAAGAGCCCACGGAGCTCTCCAAAGGTCTCTGGCTCCATGGGCTCTTCTGGTTCTCATGGCCCTGTTGCTCTACTCAAAATGTTTCCTTTTTTAAAGAATTCCATTAAATCAATCAAGCCCCACCTGGAATGGATGGAGTCACATCTTCCTCTAACCAAAGGTTAATATCCGCAATTGGGCATGTCATATCTCTGTGGAGATAATCTAATCAAGTTTCCAATCAACAGTGCTGAATAGGGATTAAAAGAAAAGTTTGCTTCTACAAGATGGATCAGGATTAAAACATGGCTTTTCTAGGGTATATGATCCTCTCAACCCGGCACACTACCTAACACATTTTATGAAGCTAACATCACTCTAATACCAAAATCAGATAAAGATGTTACAAGAAAGGAAAACTACAGACCAATCTCCCTAATGAACTAGATGCTAAAATTCTCAACAAAATACTAACAAATTGAATCCGTCATCACCTTAAAAGACCTTAACACACATGATCAAGTGGGATTTATACGAGGAATGCAAGAGTGGTTCAACATAAGAAAATCAATCAGTGTCATGCAGCACACATTAACAAATTCAAAGGGGAAAATCAAATGATCATATTGATTGATGCTGAAAAAGCATTTGACAAAATTCAGAATCCTTTCCTGAATTTTGAAATCAAAAGGTAGAAATCAAAGGAAACTTCCTCAATATCATAAAGGGTATATATGAAAAAACCATAGCCAACATCAAACTTAATGGTGAGAAACAGTAGTCATTCCCCTTAAGATCAGGAATGAGACAAGGATGCCCTCTGTCACCACTATTATTCAACATTGTACTAGAAGTTCTAGCTAGAGCAATCAGACAGGACAAAGAAATAAAAGGCATCCAAATTGGAAAGGAAGAAGTAAAACTTTTATTATTTGCAGATGATAGGACCCTATACTTATTAGAACCCTGAAAAATCTATGACAAACTACTTAAACAAATAAACAAATTCAGGAAAGTGATGGGATACAAGATTAATGTACAAAAATCAGTAATGTTTCTATACACAAGCAATAACCTATCTGAGGAGACAATTATGGAAAAAACTCCATTCAAAATAATAACCAAAAGAATCAGGTATCTAGGAATGGTCTAACCAGGGATGTCAAGGACTTGTACACAGAAAACTACAAAACACTGCTAAAAGAAATAAAAAATGATCTAAATAGATAGAAAGACATTCCCTGCCCATGCATAGTGTTTTGGTTTGCTAAAGATACTGGAATGCAAGAGACCAGAAATGGAACAGTTTTTATAAAGGAAATTTATTAACTTGCAAGTTTACAATTTTAAGGCTATAAAGATGTTCAACCTAAGGCATCCAGGGAAAGATACCTTGACTCAAGGAAGGCCAATGAGTCCAGAGCACCTTTGTTAGCTGGGAAGGCATGTGGCTGACATCTGCTGGAGTCTTTGGCTTCTTGTTTCAAACAGCTTCCCCACAGGTGTTTACTTTCTGCATCTCTAAGCATCTGGGTCTCCAGTTGGTCTCTCTGTTGGCTCTGTCTGCTCTTTCCAAAATGGAGGAAAGGACTCCAGTAGGTGGATTAAGACCCACCTTGAATGGGTGGAGATATGACTCCATGGAAACCACCTAATCAAAAGGTCCCACCCACAATTGGGTGGGTGACATCTCCATGGAAACAATTCAATAAAAAAGATCCCATCCTACAACATTGAATCAGGATTAAACAACATGGCTTTTCTGAAGTACATAATGGTTTCAAACCGGCACAGATAGGAAGGTTGACTGTCATTAAGATGTCAAGTCTACCTAAATATATCTACAGATCCAATGCAATACCAATCAAAATCTCAACAATCCACTTTGAAGACTCAGAGAAGTTACTTTTCAAATTTATTTGGAAGAGAAAGAGATCCCAAATAGCTATAGACCTCCTAAAAAAGAAGAGCAAAGTTTACCATAAAGTCACATTGGCCAAAACAGCATGGTACTATGGCCTCTGTCTTTGTTCTGGAAAAAAAAAATTCTCTTAAACTGTTCTGTCCAGTTCTTTGTGAAGTGGAGACTGCTATCTCCACTGCACAAAAGGCACCTGGCAAGGGCAGGTGTAAAGTTGGAAATCCAATCCATTCTTAGCTTCTGAGTCTTGCACTCTGGCTCAAAGATATATCCACTTGGAGGGCTTCCTTTTTCTAATTAAAGCAAAATGGCATCAACATGCAGACTAACGGGCCAATTCCCATCTCTAATCTTTCATTCTGTGGCCATGACCCTGTCTGTCTAAGAATGCTTAAAGACTCTCTTGGCCATTAGGATAAAGTTCAGCCTTCAGAGTATTTTATATATAGTATATAATGTTATACTTGAAATGTGGGATCTGCCATCTTATCCAATTTGTCTTTCTCCATCTCTGCATGATTCCACCCCTCTCCACATTACTTAACCACTTGCAGCCACACCTCGCGGGTCCCTGCATTTATATCCCCTGCCTGATAGGCCCTCCTTTTCCTTTGTTGACTCCCTTCAACATATCATTCCCAATTCCATCATACTCCAGCAGGCCTTCCTGGACCCTAGTCCCAAGTCTCAAAAAAGTGCCCCTCATGGGGAGAGAGGGGAAAAAATTCAACTTCCCCATTTCAAGAATTTCTGATATTCTCACAAGCAGTGGGGACAACCAAATCAATCGGCTGAGCCCTTAATCTTGGGGTTCACCCCATGAAACTTATTCCTGCAAAGGATAGGCTAAGCCTACTGATAATTATGCGTAAGAGTCATCTCCAGAGAACCTCTTCTGTTGCTCAGATGTGGCCTCTCTCTCTAAGCCAATGTGACAGGTGAACTCACTGCCCTCCCCCCTACATGGGACATGACACCTGGGAGTGTAAATCTCCC